>PVJD01004909.1:0-125964 GCA_004026545.1 Mormoops blainvillei
CTGACTTCGGATTTTAATTGTCACAAAATAATTTCTTCACCTAAGTACTTTAATATTTGATTGAACAACCAGGGAACAAGAAGGGTGGAGGGGTATAGTTTTGAATTCTACTTGGCACAACCTTTATTCCATCCAGCAGAGCCAAGATTCAAAGATATTAAGAAAAAAATTGCATTGCATTATTACAGATAATTATGAGAGCAGGCACGGAGACAGGACAGGAAGAAACTAGGAAAATTCCTTGGCAAAGTGGAATAGGGAAACTCAGACAAGAAAATTAAACAAGGCCAAATAATTTGAACAACTTAGAGCCAGCTGGTGAATTGCAAGACCTTATTTCCCCTAACCAAGGACACTTGAGAGCAAATGTTTCTATCTCTCCTCCCTAACCAGAGAATGAATAGCTTAAATCATCCTGGTTGGGAAAAATAGAGAACACAGGCCCAATTAATGCCATTTGTGTCAGCTAAACACCAGGAGAGATGAAGTCAGGGGAACAAATAACAAAAACCCTATTAAAGCCAGGCAGGCCCAAGATAAAAGCAAAGCAGTAAAGCAGACCAAAGAATAATCCCAAACTCCCCTACATGTTCCTTTTGATGCATCAGCATATTAAAAATGTACCTGGTAAGCTGATGAATATTCTGATGAAACCCTCCCCTAAGACTCTCACCTGCAGGAAAAGATAAAAACCCCTCAAGACAAAGGCTCAGTGTGGGCTCGCTCTAGAGCACAGCCATGCCCCTTCCCTTGCATGAATGTTTTACTTCCTCCTAAACACTAAGGGTCCGCACGAGGCTTGCAACCAACACAGCAGCAGGCAATGGCCACTCCGCCCAGGCTTACGCCCGATCCTGTCTCCAAGGTTGCCTTTCTCTTTGACTTCCAGCGGGGTAACAGCAGCCCCATTTGGCTCACCTCTTTCCTATAATGTTGCTCGGGAACCGAAGCAGAGCCCCACCTAGACCCTCTCCTGTTGCTTCTTTTACCTGAATTCCTTCCTTCATTTTACTACCCCGAGCTTTAATAAATGTACTCTCAAAATCACATGGACTCATATTGTAAAGAAGCCACGCAATACAGGCCGGCCTGAGGCAGGCCCGCTCTGGGCTTGTCCCTGTCCAGTAATGCTACTACAAACCCTGTTTATGAATTCCCAGACCCATGAATCCAGGGTATGGGAGAACAGCACAATATATTAATTCTTAGCATGTACCACATCAGGGAACCTATTATCCCAACCCCACAGTGTTATCTTCAAGCCAGCACCATGACTAAACCTGCAAAAGGTCATTCCACTATTTAACAGTGATGGGAAAATGATAAGACCAGGGAATCCCTTGAGCAAGAGCTCATCAGCACACTTCATTTTGAAAAATAAGTTGCCCAATAAGAAGCAATTTTTGGCTCAAGAGCCAGGCCAAGCCATTAACCACTGCCTGTGGGTCAACATGGACTTGAAATTCTGCCTATCTCTCCTTCCAGGCAAACTTAACAACAAGATAGACTAGTTGACAGGAAGGTGTTCCCTAAAAACTTTGCTTCGGAGTTACCCCAGTGTGTGTTGCTAATGCAATAGATTTCCATCATTGGTTGGTACCAGAATATCATATGGAATTATTTGTAAGCCTGGCCAAAGATTTTGTCCTCTGCAAAGCGGGCATTTGGGACTTTTCCTCTTGGACCATACATGCCAGTTGAGAAAGGGGAGGAAATACAGCAGTAGTAGAATTCATGAAAACATGAGCACTTTTTCATGCAACTTACTTGGTCTCCCAGTAACTACTGTAACTTTATTTATTTATACCACCTCCACTTAAAGATTGAGTGCTGCCGTGCAACCCAACTTTATGAGTTGATGAGTCCGACAATATTCAGTTAATAATGGACATATGAAATTTCATGGTAAATTGATGGCCAAAGGTCAAGTGTTCAGATTTTTTTAGGGCCCTCAAACAAGCATGAAGCTGTTTCTTCTCAGGAGAATAGTTATCTACAGAGGACAGCATAGCTTTGTTCAGAAATTATAAAAGCCTGCGTGAGATTCATCCACAGGGGGCTGCCAAACACTGCTGCTGGGTCGTACGGACAGTGGCAGAGCAGCCCACACTGCAGCCGGTACTTGTTGCACAACCCGTTCTCCGCATCTCAAAACTGGCGTTACTTTCAGCTAATTAGATAAACGGATTTGAATTGCAAACCAAAATAGAGTATATATTATTTTCAATATACAAAGAGATTTTTTACACACTGCTCCTCTCTTAAATGTATGAACAGTTATTAGTCAGATCTACAAGTCAATTTCCATATTTTCTGCAGGAATATTGCTGCTAAAATGTGTAACACAAGACATCTTTTTCTCCAGACTCCAATAATGATTTCCTTACTTCAGTGTCAACCTTTGCTAATCTCCTTGGCACCCGTCTAGCTTGCAGCTGATAGCTGGTCCCAAAGCTGATGCACACATTTCAGGTTTTTGTCACATCGGCAACACACTTCTTGTACCACTATCTGTTTAGATTATCTATGTTGCATGAAAAATACATTTTAAAATCTGTTGGATTAAACAAGTTTATATATAATATATACAAATAAATATATTTCTATTTCTATTTATACTTATATTTATATCATGACTCAGTTTGTTGATTATGCCTCAGCTGAGTGGTTCTCTTGTTCCATGTCATTGCCACCTGGTGCCACGGGAATCTGGACCCTCTGTTTGGCTGGAGTGTTGAAGGCATTTAACTCAGGAGGTTCTAATTAATGCTGCCTCTTAGATGGGAGCTCCTTCATGGATGTAGTTGAGAACAACCCAATTTTTCTCCGTGTGACTCCTCCATGTGGCATGGACTTCTAACAGCATGGTTCTAAAAAGTGAAAGTAGTCACTTCATCTTCCAAGGACTATCTTCGGAAGCTAGATAGAGTCACTTCAGCTGCACTTTCTTGATCAAAGAGAGTAAACAGGGAGAGTGCAGATTCAATGAGGGGGAGTACGCTATGTGTAAATACTAGAAAGTCTCATTCACCGGAGCCATTCTTGTGGATCAGCTATAGTAGAAAAGCTTTGGAATGTTTGCAGTATAGATGCAGTAGTGAAACTTCAAGCCCCCTCATCTCGAAAATTACAATACGTTCTGTTTTTCCATTTGTCTTTAGTTTTCTACTCACAGATCCTTTATCTACTGCCCCAGAATGTTCTGTGTAAAAAACAAATCATACATATCTTTCCACTGCTCAATACCATTTAATGAATCCCTCAGATTTTAGAATAAAGTTTATACTCCATGTATTATAATATTATATAGTTTTAGCTCTCAGCACAGGGTGAGCATGGAGTCCATACAAAAGGATAAATGAATGATGAATGAAGTACTATTTAGTGAAAACTTCTCTAAATAGTGATTCCAATCTTCAAAACTAAGGAGACATATTTAATTCCTCTGCTCTATTTAGAATAGGATATGATCAGTATTCTTCATATCAGAAGAATATTGATCAGAAATTCAGAGTCTAGAAAGAAAGGTAAAGATAGAAAGTGATAAGGAAGGTACATATGGTAAATGACATAAAATGCATTTTAAAAGCAACTTGACTTTAGGTGGTAAACACAATGTAATAGACAGATGACGTATCACAGAACTATACACTGGAAACCTATAAAATTCTATAATATTATTAACCTATGTTACCCCAATAAATTTATTATAATTTTTAAAAAGTACCCTAAGTGAGAAAAAGGAAAGTTGTTGAAAGGAAGATATAAAAAAGATATATACACATGCAAAGACTGTTTATTTTCAGAATTATGACTTTCCTTTGATTACATATTTACTTTTTTTACATTATAAGATCCCAATTTAGCCCTGGCTCGTGTGGCTCAGTGCAGTGTGTGCCGGCCTGTGAACCAAAGGGTCGCCAGTTTGATTCCCATTCCAGGGCACATGGCTGGGTGGCTGGCCAGGTCCCCAGTAGGGGGTGGGTGAGAGGCTGCCACACACTGATGTTTCTCTTCCTCTCTTTCTCTCTCCCTTTCCCTCTCTAAAAATGAATAAATGAATAAAATCTTTTTAAAAATCCCAATTTATATAAAACAATATGTGTCTAAAGACATGCATTAGAAAATAGATGAGTGGATAAAAAATGTGGCATACATGTTCCTTTTTAAATGAAAGATGGATAGATGTATAGGCAAGAGTGATTTATTTTATATTAAGCACTCAAATAAGCACTCATATATAATGTAGAAATCAATTAGATCAATTTTCATCTTGTTTTGTGACATGTAAATAATAGAATGAGCTGTGTGTGTGTTAGCTTCTGGTAGCAAATAAAAAAACAATAAATTTACTTGACAGTCTAATGTACAAATTTTGTTATCCTAATTATTTCTACACTCATTAAAAAAATAAGATGTTGATATAATCTAATATTAAGGTATTGTGAGTATGTAATAGGAAGCAAATTCAAAAAATTCTTGATTTCAACAAACTTATCCCTTAGTGAAATGATTGTCCTTAGGAAATATGTTTATAAGTATATTACTTCCTGTCATTATTCACATTTTTTAAATCTCCGGTCCTATATTACTTATCACTTGAAAGTCATCTAGCTTCTTGGCCCCAGCTTGCTCATGTGGGTATGACTTTGGATTGTCTGAAGAAGACGTTTTCTGATCTGCATCCTCCGTTCTGGATTGGTTATATAAATGCTTCTCTACAAGACAAAGTGGCATATTTTAGGTATATTAAATGCTCGTGTTAGAGAGTTAAGACAATGCTTTCCATCTAGATTTCACACATTGTGTGCCTGTGTACATTTAAACAAACATAAGGTTACAATATTATTAAATTTATATTTAACCAAAGGAAACAGACTTAACACAGTAATAATACTATACTATATATCAACTTTATCTTTAGTAATAGTTTACTTAATTTCTTCACATAGATTTATATGTGATCATGTATAGACTAAAATCTAGCATTTTTTCTTATTATTTTACCTAGAAACACCTTCTTATATGGTCCCCCAAACCTACATAAGCCTCCTTCTCCATCAAGAAATCTATATTAACAATTAAATATGTATTCTTTCATATTTTTTCCATCATGCTCATTGGATCAGTAAAGGGAAGGTAGATGATATGCACATGCTATAATGCAAGTTAACATTGTAAGCCACTGGAGTTTAATGCCCATCGTGAAGCTTGAGTGATCAGTGTCACAATGTACCTCAAATTACCCCCCAAAAGGGAAAAAAGAAATGAGGTACTTACCTGCCATCTCTCATTAGTCATTAGTTGAGTGCTTTTACTAGCGACTGGCATACTGGGAGCACTGCCAGCCTACAGTATTGCAGGCAGAGTTGGGCTTACAGTGTCAAAGGACATCCTCAGGTAAGTGAAGCAGATGCTGGAGGAGAGAGGGCAGGCGGAAGACACTGCGCGGGCCAGCTCCAGGAGGCTGTGGACGAGGTATTGCCAAAAGTTTCTTACAGAACAACCTTGGAAATCACCTGTCGAAGATGGCAGAGGTTTCAGTGACCTGTATTCCTGAATGACTATGTGGAACCCCCACGCCAACACTGCAAGCTGAATTTTAATACAGAGCAAGAAATAAAATTACATGTGGTAAAGAGTGGAGACTAGAAGATTTATGTGTTACAGCAGCTAATATTAATAAATATCTGATGATTCTCTCAGTCTACAGGACTCTTAAAATGAAAAATCAAAAATGTTAATAGCCCTAATCTTCCATTCAAAATCAGGATCCCATCCTTCTCTGTTTCCATTACTTTATTTAAAATTCTTCAAGACGTATTGAAAACTTTTTCTCTCATTCTGAATTGCCACAGAGAAATGTGTAACGTATTAGTATATGATTTGTTTTCAGTATGACAATGTCTTGCTTGATAATGTAAACAGAAACATCAGAACTTTGAACCTAACTATATATATGTTAATGACAAAGACAACTATAAACTTCATCATCAATTAAACAGAAACTTTTTTAAAAGTTCTGTCTCATTGCTCCTTTTAAAATTACTTTAGCAAGAAATTTTTAGCACCTTCTAGATATTATGGTAAGAATAAACAAGAAAATAAAGATTTTAAAATCTTAAAGTATTAAGAAAGATTCTTAGTGGCTTATTCTCAATTGAATTTGTTATTCACTGTACTTCCACTGTTTTGTTGCCTTCTCTTTAAGCTTGTCTTGGGCTTACAATGACTAGGTCATTTTCAAAGTTATTTTTCCTTTTTGAGTCTCAATTTCCTATAATTGAATTCAAATATAATGTGCTTCTATTATTTTATTATGAACTATCTTCATCATATTCATTGAATTTAACAGGCTGCTTAATAAACATAGAAAACTCAGACTGGGTTTATTTATATTGTACATTTTAATCATGATAAACACACTGTAAAATAGACACTAATATTTTGATTGACAGATGAAAACACCAAAGCTTTCTGCCAAAGATTTCACAGCTACTAAGTGGCAAGGCTAAGTTTAACTCCAATCTGGCTAAGCCAATATTATGTTGTATACCACCTCTCTCACTGGATTTATTGTACAATATATCGGATACCTAATATTCTAGTACCAGAAAAAAAAAAGATTAAGAACCCATAACATAAGGTATTATTTGAGATATTTGTTATCAATTTCAAGGATCGAGAACATTTCCTAATATTGAAAATATTTATAGACATTCCTTTTTCCTTGTAACACCTATCTTAGGTTATTTTACAACAAAAACAAACTGGAGCCCAAATATTATCATGTGCATTATTCCCATATTGAAAAAGATAAATCAGTTGCTATTAGTAATGTATTCTAGGTGTATATTTCTGGCTCAGAAAAACCACATACATGTATTTAGCAAACTCCTCTGTTGTTACCTGGATAATCTATTAATTTTAAATATGTAGTAAAATTAAGAGAATATAAATTGTTGCAACAATACTGTGTGGGATTTACTTATGTTATTGCCAAAACTTGAGAAAATATCAGAAATCGTCATTGATCATCAGTGTCCCACCACTTCTTTCATCACGCCAAATCAGAGTCACATCTGGAGTCGTTAATTGTGCCTCCTAATAAGTCTAGCACACACTGTAAGTGCCACTTCACAGAGTTAACCAAGATGACTTGAGTAAGCAATTTCATGGAATCATATATTTATCTTAAGCTACTACTAGTACATACAATTAGTTATAGAATTACCCTTTCATCTCCATTGTGTTGTACTTAGAAACTTGAAAGTAATTTAGGTTGCCTGATGTTTCCTCCAGATTGTATTCAGATCATATATTTTTTGACAGGAGAAAATGTTATTATTCTTATCCTACTTTCATGGATAAAGTTTGAGCACTGAGTTGAATGCCTGTCCACCAGATTTTTCCAGTGTATAATTAGCATTCCTTCTTCTGTAATATGTGGGGAGATATTTTAGGCTATTTTTAATTTACCCAGTAATATTTGTCTCATTTGAGAAATTTTACCTGAATCAATTATTATATGATGTTTATGAAACAGTAATTTTCTAAATCTATTATTCTTTCTGTATTGATGATTTAACATTCTACCGTTTTAATAAAAGGCTTTCTTCTCTCTGACCTATCTATATATATTTTTTCAGTATTAATTAGTAGACTAGCAATTTATTTAATTGGTTATAATAGATTACTGTCATTATTCATTTTGATGTTCAAATCATGCATTATTGGACAGTAGTTGTCACTTACGCACTATTCCCATAACTCCGTTTACATGTTCCTATCACTTTTTCAGCATTTCCTTACTTCTTGTTCAAGGTTTTTCAGACTCATATTATATATTTATTGCTCCAGCACTGGAATCACCAATATCACTGAGATCCTAAAGAGACTCAGTTTCATCTTCCTGTTGAACAATATTTACAAACAAATATCTGGGTCACAGGTTGTTGTCTTTGCTACTTGAGCGTTACTTCTTCTACACCCATTAGGTGGACAAAGAGAAGAATGATTAAAACATCGTCATTCAGCCCAATATGTGTGGATAGTTCTATTTGCAATCTAATGTAAAAGCTGTCTTTGTATTTCTAAATCCCATGTTGTACCTCATTTCTCAACAGGGGGAACCAAATACCCAACAGCTTCTCAATATTTATTCATTTGCAATCCTATAAATCCTATAAAACAAAATAGTTCCCAAATAGCTATGCCATTACAAATTGAAAAGTCACATATACCAATTAGAGTTATAGACTGGTTCACAGTTATTTTTACTTTTTAATAAGACTATATGATGAAATACTGTTTTTTATAGTTTCTTGGATTATTATTTTTTTAGTGTGGTTATTTTAATCATTTTAAATATAGCTGTATTAAGTTTTCATTTTTCCCCTTCCTTATAGATAACTTACTTTTTGGATATATAAAATATTAGCATAGTTCCCCAAATCAAAACTGCACAAAATATACTAAACATAATCTCACTCTCTTGTCCTTTATACTCCAGTTTCACATGGCCCCTATAAATAACCAAACTCATTAATTCCTTGTTTACCCCTCCTGTATTTCCATTTGCAAAAAATAAGTAAATGCTGTATATTTTCTTTCTTTTCTTTTTCTTCACAAAAACTCACCATAGACAACCCCTGTAGTGCATGGATGCAATGAGTGAGGCCCTCAAAAGAGAAGCTGCTACCTCACTCGTTGTGACTTACCCGCCTTGTCCCAGGTCTCCAGGAAGCAGCTGCTGAGCCCCAGTGGCCCTGCCCCAGTAAGGAGCAAGACCTAGCAGGTGAGGTCCAGGGCAGGGGAAAGCAGGAAGCCAGGGCACCGATGTGGGCATGCTCCTAAGCTACGAGTCCCCAGTGATCCCTGCCCATAGCCTAGGTGGTCCTCGCGGTGCCCTGAGAAGAGGGCTCTGTGGAGGGAACTGTAGAGTAGAGCAGGCAGCAGTGGGGCCTGAGGGCCACAGACCCTCGCTGGGCTCCTCTTCCTGGCTGCCATCTGCCTGCCCAGGCCCCACTGCTCCACTTTGCAGCACACACGAGCTCTCTGCTGTCCTGCCCCGGGTATAGATATATAATTTCAGCTGTATTTTTCTTAAGTTAATAAATCCTATAAATGCTCGCACTTCCCTTCACGGAGATCTCCCTCACTCTTTTTACACATGCACAGTGCTCAATTGTATGGTCACGCCAAAGTGTTTTCAAACAATTTCTCATGTGTGAGAACATAAGTTATTTTCAACATTTTTCCATTAAAAATATCATTACAGTGCTATACTTTGTGCATTTTTATATAATCGAAAGTGTATCTTTGGGATAAATATGTCAAAAAGAGACACCTCAGTTAAGGACCAAATGCATATGTGATTTAATAGTTTGTTAGATATTTTCAAAGTCTCTTGCTTAAAGGTTGAGTTTGCAAGTGTCTTATTATGAATGAAGCTGGATAACTTTTTATAGGGACATTTTTTAGTTTTCTTTTTTAATGAGTTAATTGTTTATGTTTTTTGCCCAAGTCCATTTTCTCTAAGATTTTTACTTTATGTTTTTCCTTCATTTCAAAGATTACTTTAATATTAGGGATATTGACTTTTTATATGGCATCTGTTACAAATATTTTCTCTGAAGTTTATGTATTTCTTACTATGCAAATATTTTATTTATTTATATTTATTTAATCAAGTTAAATAAGCCTATTACCATACTCAGTTTACAGGGCAATTAATCCTAGGCTGCTTTGAGTATTTAGACAGCTTTATGATTAACATTTAGATTTCTAATCCATACTAAAATTTTCCTGTGTATAAGTGAATTTATCTGTTTTTTTCTATGTAGCTTTCCATTTCCTTAGTCTATTTGTTAAAAGGTCAATTTTTGCCCACTGCTTTGTGATGCCACCTTTATTATATGATAAATTTCCTATGGACTTGAAGTATTTTTGGATTTTCAATTTTATGCTTTTGGTACATGTCTTGGTAACCATGTCCTCACCACCACACTTTTAATTTCTCCATCACAATCTGATCTCCAGTAGTCAAGCCCCACAGATTCCCTCTGTGATCCCCATGAGATGAGACCCAAGTTGACCTCCCCGTAAGTGACTCACAATACTGGGGGAATGAACATCCACTTTGGCCTCTTTGTTACAGGAGAAACCAGCCCATGGGTGCTTCTCAGTGCAGTACCACGTGAGCTCGGAAAATGGGACGGTGTAGTCAAAGTGTAGCTCTTCTCTCACCCTCCTGAAGTCGTTTGTTGGTCTCTATGTCCAGCCAAGTGCTTTAACCTCACATCCCTGTTCTTGCTAATAATAATGTCTGACCAACTTGCTAGTCAGTCTTCTTTTGAGGAGGACTGACCTTTGTTACCATCTTGATGATCCATGTGTTTTAAACGCAGACTGATGGAAGTCAAACAACTCAGCATGTCCGTAAGCTCTCAGTTTTCGATGTCAGAGGCAGTAAGCACTTTGCTAGGCAATTTACACAGTTATTCAAATCATTATAATCACAAAATATCTGCTAGGGTTTTATGGTTTATAAAAGTGCAGAGTTCTACCACTGGCAATTTTGTAAAATAAATTATCCAAACATCTTCTCTTGCAAAATATCTAGAAGTGCAGAATAAATTTGATTTTTTAAAAAATTCTATCCCAGAATTGTCAAGAAAAAGAAATCCCAAAAGGCAACAACAAAGAACAAAACTAAAACAAACAAGAAGAGTAAATAAAAATTGAACCTGATAGTTTTGAGTTGTTGTTGCTTATCATGATATCAAAGGGGCAATGGTTTTCCAGTCTCATAATAATAAGAGAGGAAGCAAGTCTCCAAGTACAAGTTACTTGGAGACTAGGAAATGAGACTTCTGAATTAATCCATTATCCTAGAAGGCCCGCATGTTCATTAAAAGGGTCTATCAAAGAATAACCAATATATTTCTTTGTGACAAAGAATGAGACAAATGATTGTCTCATTCTGGTGTTGATTAAGAAAAAAAGCTTCATTTGAAGAAGGAAACCACAAAGTTTGTCACCACAGATTTTCCCTAAAGTGTGTTTGGGGTTTGAACTGAAACTCCAGGATAATGAATTAACATGAAATATTACCAGGAACAGTAATATCTCTGAGGTGATAGAAAGAAAGAAAAATAAAGTTATTGGTGATAACTCCCAGCTGGTGTAGTTCAATGGACTGAGTGTTGGCCTGCAAACCAAAGGGTTGTTGGTTCAGTTCCCCAGTCAGGGTACATGCCTCGGTTGGGGGCCAGGTCCCCTGTAGCGCGGTGCATGAGAGGCAACCATACCTTGCATGTTTCTCTCCCTCTCTCCCTCCCTCCCCCTCTGTATAAAAATAAAATTAATAAAATCTTTAAATAAATAAATAAAATCTTAAAAAATAAAAAAGGTATTGGTGAGACCCAAAGTCTTAAATCTCAAGGAAATATTTGATTTCATAGTAAAATGAATGCCAGCTCTAAAAATCACAAATTTCACAATTAAAATTACTAACCATGAGATAGAATTAGCAGAAACAAAACATCAGAATTGGTTGTTAAAATATAACTTACATATAATAGAATTGTTATACACAGAATATAGGAAAGAAGTAATAAAGATCATTTATAATTATAAAATGTCCAAATCTTCAGGAAGACACAGCAATTCTAAAATTTAAACAAAAGTATGGCTTCAAAATATATTAAGAAATGATGACTGCCAGAAACATTATACAAATCTGCAAACACAGTGTGAGATTATAACAAATACTACTCTGAAAAAGTGAGAAGAAAACAAGAGAAAGAGAAAACACATTCATACCACACTGCAGCAATAACATGGAATATCACTAAAGAAACTGCATTCATCAGAAAGTTAAAGAGGATCTTATTAAAAATTTTAGTCCAGTATATTTCAAACTTTGATGCCTTGGGCTAATTCTTAAAAAAATAAGTCATCAAAAACTGATTTGAATAAACTTAGGAAGCCAAAATATTTCTGCAACCATTGAAGGAATGGCAGAAGTCGTTCGTATTTCATATTTTACTACAAAGAAAACTCTAGGACTCCATGCAGTCCTTTGCTCATAATTGTTTGACAGCCATGATGGAAAACATGTTTCTTCTTATATTCAAACTAATTCAGAAACTTGAAATGTGAAGTTTTTCCTACATGAAGCAAGGATATGTTTGGCACCAAAATTCAAGATGAGAATTGATGATAACAATATTATAGGTGTAATATTCATAAATAATGTAACGAAAATTTTTCAACCTAAATTAATAAAAAGACAAAGAAACAGAGCAGACTTTTAACGAGTGGTACAAAAACCAAACAAATCTTCTAATGGAGTAACATATTGCCGCATAATGAGCTATTTGTAAACTACTTAGAACAGGTTCAAAGATAGTTTGAAGACAATGGTAATTGTAAAGTATGAAGAAATGCTTAACTAAATTGATTGTAAGCAACATATAAATATAAAAATAAAGTGTTACATTTGTTCTACGTATGGCTATAGCACTATGCTTCTTTAAAGAAGTGTTAGAAGTATGTAACATTAATTTTTTTTATTTTTATTGTATTTTTCCATTACCATTTAATACCCTTATAACCTGCTCCCCCCTGAAATCACCACACTCTTGTCCATGTCCATGAGTCCTTTGTTGTTTTCACTTGATCCCTCTACCCCCTAGATTCCCCCTCCAATAGCTGTCACCCTGCTCTATGCCTATGAGTCTGTCTCTGTTTTGCTTGTTAGTTCAGTCTGTTTATCAGATCCCACATAACAGTGAGATCACATGGTGTCACGAGAGTGTAAACTGTGTATTGTGAGTATATGCGTATGTCCAAGTTTAAGTTCTGTGCTGTTCAGATTTCATATCTTATAAAGCAAGAGGGACTCAAGTTTACAAACATATTCCGGTAAATTGGGAAAAAAAGTCTAGGAAATAACTTCAGACTTTACTCCTACTCTTTCCATTAGAAAAAAAGAAAAATATATGTTTGCATTACTGTTCATCAGAAGAAATTGAAAGATATAATTCACAATGTTATTAACATATTATGAGAACATTCTGTACTTTATTACATTTCTGGCTATACATATACCTTTGCTTTGAATTATTTAAATTTTTATTACATTATGACTAGATATTAAAAATACATTAAAACTTTGAGTTTTAGTTGCAAAATTTGTCATAAGAATAAAACAATATAATTACAATGTTTCACATACTCTGAAATTATAGAACAGTATATGTTATTGACATTTTAAACTATATCTGTTTGATTTTTGTGCAAAGTTGCACCTTCCATTTGAAATCCAATATCCTAAAAATTAGTAGTCATTAGAAAAGACTTTAAAATAATATAAAAATTGTGTATACTTCTTGTCTGTCTTCTTGATTGGCAGTCACTATTTAGGTTTAAAAGCAGCCAGTATACGTAACAAAGAAAACAATATGCAGCTCTATAAAAAACCTGTCTGGGGCCCTGGCCAGGTAGCTCAGTCTGTTAGAACATCCTCCTGAAATGCCAAGTTTATGGGTTCACTTCCCAGTCAGCACACTTAACTGGAATCAACCAATGAGAGCACAAATAAGTGGAACAAAAAAGTCAGTCTCTTTCCCCTTGTCTTTCTCTTACCAGTACAAAAAAACGGCCAGATTTCGAACAAATACATAGACATTTTGAAATTAATCTGTAACTTGGTCAAAAAATCTATACTTCTAATGCTGGGTTCAGTCACAGTGACTCTGAATGCAGACAATAGAGTGACTGTACATATGTGTGATCGATCAAAAAATTAATGGCATCAATCATTTATAGTCACTGGTAAACATTTCTGTTTTACAATTTTTAATTTATTAAATCCATTTGGCCACATAAGCAGGAAATATTTAAACTTGATCTTTAAAATTTTTAAATTAAATATGTTGTTCACAATCTCACCAAACAGCACCAAAGCATATAAAATGAATATAAATTATTAAGCCTACCTGAAAGTACAAGTTCCCAGAGAAGTGCTTCCTTATATTCCTTCCAAAATATTCTATATACATGTAAACTCTGTGACTATAGATTGAAATCTTTAAAATTCTTTGAAAAACACAGCTTAGTTAATATTGACATAGAAAGAGATGGATCATAACTAAGAAATCAAATCTATGGTTAACACATGTCATCCCACATCCCCCAGAGGTGGCTTCGGTTGGATGAATATTCCAAATATTTAAAAATAAATAAATACCAACCTGACACAATATCATTTGGCAATTTTTATAAGACTTTTTTGTGTTTTCTAACAATTGCCCCACCTAATTTGTCAAAATTATAACACATGTAACTATATCAGATTTTTCATTGTTACATGAATATCAGAAAAAATAAGAATACTTGGCAAAAATGACTTTGGTTCATTTTATCTTCCTTGTAGAAGCATGATGTTTAATCAAAACTTTTTACCTTTAGCAATTTGTGAATACATGGTTCGATACTCATTATAAATATAACTTCTCTGAACATTTCAACACCTGGAGTGAATTATGATAATTAAGTACTACATCTTCATGTTCTTCTTTTCCTTTCCAGCCCCTACTGTGAAAATTCAATTTCCAGATGCTTTTGATGTTCCAGTTTAAAGGAGTAAAAGAAATCTCGCTTTTTAATCTCTCAGGTTCTTCATGTTGGAGATTCATTTTACAGCACTCTTTCAGTAGTCTCTTATTTCTCTAATCGAATTAGGACATCCATTTTTCAGGGGAAAGAATGATTCTGCATTTATATGCTGGGTTTCATTGAGTTGATTTTAATATTTCAAATTACTCTAATAGTATTTAAGAAAAAACATGAAAGTGAGGTATAACTAAAATAACACTGTATTTGTTGTCTGAAGGCATATAATTTAATCCCAGATCAGCTATAAAATCTTGTGTGAGTCAGTTAATAATCTGACCACATTTTTCTTATTTGATCAAATAATATAATCTCTTCTTTATGTAAATGGCTAAAAATTAAAGAAGATAATGAATGTAATACATGATATGTGGTGTATAATATAAAATATGTCATGCATCATCGTTTAAAAAATTGATAAACTAGAAATATTAAAAGAGAAATTTAAAAAGCAAGTAATTTGATGGAAGTGTCACATTCAAATTTGTCTTCAGATAATGCAAATGCAATTAATTGAAAGGAAGCATGACTGTAATATATTTCATTTTAATTTGTTATACTTAATTATGCTATTAGTGTGCTACTTGATGTTCTATAATTTTAGAAATTATAAACATAAACAGAAAAATATTGCAAACATAAACCAAAAGAAGATGTTAAACCACAGATTGTCTATTTTTAAGAATGCTATTTTATCAATTATTTCTAATTTGTCTTTGAGTTGAAGTGCTTCAGGTAGCTGTTAACATTTTTTTATAACTTTGGAACATAATTTAGGAATTTGTAACACAGGGAATATAGTGTTCAGTCATAGAAATGGAGAATTAGAATTATATTTAGTATGGGAACTGAGAAAAAGGAAGAGAATCAAAAAGAAAGGTGCTCTAGAGCAAATATTATAAAGTCAATCTTCCAGATAATTGTTTATACTAGAAAGATAGTATGACATAATGGTTAAGACCCTGGAGTCCAACTGGTATTAAAATCCCAACTTCACTATTTCCTGTTGTGTGGCCTTGGAGAAGTAACTCTCTGCGTTTTAGCTACTAATTAGGAAATGGGTTAATTTAGACAAATTCAGGTAGCCCTGTGCAAGATAAAGTAGATTTTCAATCTCTCCAATTTTAATCCATTATCATTCATGTGGAAATGAAGATCGTCTTAATCTTAGATTTCATATAGTAAAATGGCTTGCTAGGAGAAGTATCATCTGAAAACTCTTTCTTAGACTACAGATAAAAATTGGGACGTAATCCATGACTTCACAAAATGTCCAACATTATGTTCTGAAACTGACATGTGAGTTAAATCTCTAGCACTCAGAAATTTGGTGTTTGATAAATCTTTAGAGGGTTGACATGGGAGAGAAGGCAGAAAAGACAAAGCCATAACTACAGGGAAATCCACATTTTAATGAAACCCGGACATCTTAGGATGAGATAGAAACACCAGTACCATTACTACCGCCACCAACAAAAACCTGAATTGTAGGTGCTTGCATGCTTCTCTCTCATTTAGCCCTAGGGCTAGTTTTGCTCCAGAATTGATCATTATTGAGGGAGCCAACGTTCCAAAGATGAAATTACATTTTAAGGTTGTTTGTTTGGCTCATTTAGTGGTGCTAAGATTGACCAGTGAATTCAGGATGTAAAAACCTGATTCTTGTATTTTACAGTTTTGTTTTCCTTCATGATGAGGACATAATCAGTGGGAAACATTTAGCTATAGCCCTATAATCATACAATTTCCCATTAACTGTAAGCAAACTTTTTCCTCTTTTGATGATTATTGCCTTATAAATTATAATATATTGAAAAACAGTAAATTGTCAAATCAATAGAACACAATTTCAATTAAATGTAAAGATATATTAAATTTAAACTGCATGTTGCTAACAACATGGTCTCAATACATACATTAACAGATGCTTTTAACAGAATTATAAGAGGAAATTGAAAAGTGTGCATCACATATATAAAATTTTATATACTTCCATGGCAATTGATAGAGTGGAAAAACAACAAACCAAAAACAACTTTGAAAGCTCTGAAGAGCATAATCCCTAGTTTATCCGAGGGTATTAAAGAACCATTCCATTGAATAACTGAAAAATACCAACTCTTTTCAAGCACATGTGGCATCTTTGCAACCCCACTGGACCTGAGGGTATAACAGATTCACCCAATAGAGCTGATCTAGATCACATGAACCAGCACAACTGAAATTAAAGAGCTTCTCTAGTGGCCCCAGAGACACAAAATAAGTTAATGTTGATTATTTTATGTCACTAAAATATTTTTGATATGCTGTATTATCTTACCAATAGTTCACCACTATAATACTGATACAGATTTTTTTTTAAAGAGCAATGCATATAAAAAATCTGAGATCTGAAAAAGTAGTACTAAGAAACAATTTTATAAAAATACATGATTGAACTAGAAAGGAAAAAGGTTCTACATAAATGAGCTAAGTATTCAGCATAAGAAGTTAGAATTAGAAAAGCAGGCTTGTGTAAAGAAAATAAAATGCAGTTAACAAAAAATACTTGCAGAAATTAAGAAACCAGAGAACAAATACAGAGTTGTGATAGCTAATTTAATGTATCAACTTGACTGGGCCATGAGGTCACGAGCATTTGCTCAAACATTATTTTGGGTGTGTCTGTGAGCATGTTTCTGGATGAGATTAGCATTTGATCCTGTGGACTGAGTAGAGTAGATTGCCCTCCCCAGTGTGGTGACCCTTCTCCAAGTCAGTGAAGGCCTGACTAGAACAAAAAGCCACCCCTCCCAGGAGTAAGAGGGAAGGCCTGCTGCCTAACTGCTTTCCAGCTACGACTTTGGATTTTTTCTGGCCTTTCCATGGGAACTGCACCATTGGCTCTCCCGCTTCTTAGGCCTTCAGACTTGGAAGGGCTGACATTATACTCTCGACACTTCTAGGTCTCTAGCTTGCTAACTGCTGATCTGGGAACTTGTCAGCATCCATAACTGCATGAGAAAATTCCTTATAATAAATCTCTTTATATGTGTGTATGCACATAACACGCACCTACACACACACACATTTTTGGTTCTGTTTCTCTGAAGTATCTTAATACAAGAGTATATCAATGCAAATAAAATGTTTTCTCTCTACAAAACCAACAACAAAAAGACAAATCTCTGGCAGAAATAATAAAAAAGAAAGAAGATACACATAATCATAGAAATAAAAGATATGTAGGCTATGTAAATATAGAGATATATAGGATTACATCAAGTGTATCCAGCAGATACTAAAAATAGAGGAAGAATTTTAGAAAGATCTTTTGCAAATAATTTTAATATAATTAGCTAAAATTTGCAATTTTTTACAAAAATCAGAATAATACAACTAACAGGGTAAAGTAGAAAACTAAGCAGTACTATAATTATTATACTTTGCATGAGTAATTAACTATCTACCAAACAGAAAAACACCAGTCCCATACAGATAAAGAAACTAATTCTACCTAATCTAGAAAAAATTAAATGTTATAGTAATTAATTCAGAGAGAAGAAAAAGAGCCCTCACCTCTCAAATTATTTTGAGTTTGATATTAATTAGGCAGCAAAACAAAATAAGAGCAAAATTTAAAACTAAAATGTATCAGATGTTTTGTCGACTTAAATGGAAAAATAATAATAAAATATTAACCATTATATTCTACATGTGGAACTTAAAAGAACTTTACTACATTCATTTTATTTCAAGAATATGAGATAATTTTTATATTACTTTATGTTAACTGATTTATCATATTAACTAATTTAAAGAAATGCAAATGATCACTGAAATAGGTATAACAAAATATTATTTAGAAAATTCAAAACATTTATAGAAATAACAATCGGTAAATTAAGGACTGGAGAAAACTTGTTTACTCTGAAAAAAATGGTATTGAGTGAGTAATTAAAAAAACACTGAGTATACTTTTAAAATAACAACAAAATAAGAATGTTCAAAATTATTATTTTACATTTTCTGAAGTCTCTGTCCAGGCGATGAAATATGAAGTACGCAACTTTTTTAAGTACTAGGAAGTGAGAATTAAACAGTAAGTGTGTGCGATAGACAGCCTCACACGCATGCGCGCGCACGTGAGCACAGAGAAACGAAGTATAAACAAAAACACCTGTTACTTACTATCAGGATTCTCAACTAATTGGCAAGGTGTTCAAATAAAAAAAAAATCAATATTTAAAATTATTGTTCATTTTTAACAAGTAATAGAAAACATAAGGTAAAAGGAAATGCACTTAAAAGTGCAAGGGAAAAATAGCGAGGGAAAAATGCAAGGAATCTAGAAATATAATATGAAATATACACAAGTGCTATATCTCTCAAAAAAATCAAGTCTAGTTTTATGATAAAAACTGATATTTTTAAAATATTGACTAGCAGATCAAATGAAATTTTATTAAAATTCTACCATTTTGTGTTTTTCAAGGAATTTAACAAAATTTTTAAAGGGTATTTCCAATTCCAAATAACCAGGAATATCCAAGTCATTACTTTCAGAGACACCCTTTCATTTAATACTAAACTTTATTACAAATATAGACCAGTTTAAAGGAAATATTTTCATTTCATATTCCAATAAATGTTCTAGTTTAAAAACAAACAAAATATTTTGCATTTTAATATTATTTCATGTCAAATGAAATGTTATCTTATTATTATATTACTATTTAAGTTTCCAAATTTATTTGCATTGTATGTAGCCTTAAAAAAGGTTTCTCATGATTTGAGATCCAATAAGCTTCGCAGTTAAAAATGATGATGGAAGGTTCTTGAACAGGCATTAATAGTGAAGAAAATACTTAAATGCCACAAACTTATAAAATTACAATTGATGTTGAAATATCATTAAATGCCTTTTGACAACCTATCATTAACATAAACAAAATAGAAAAATGTTTGAATATCTACACTGAATATCTTGACTTTAATAGTACAGCAACATCCTTCAAAATATGTTTTATATATTTCAGAGACTAAATGGAAAGGATTACTAATGAAGTCAACAAATTACCTGTAAGTTAACCACAAGCTTTATGGAATTATGAAATGTTACAGGGTTACCACCTTTTGATGAAAATTTATTTCCTTTTACTGTTTCCTCTAGTACACTTAGTTTTCACGAAGATTTATGTTTTAGTTCAAAAGTATTTGTTCTCAAGTTTATTATACGCAGCATATTTGTAGAACACAAGTTTCATTTTTTTAAATAAATATATTATCTTTATTATGTTTTTTTCATTACCATTTAGTCCCCTTATACCCCTTCCTCCCAGCAGTCACCGCACTGTTGGCCATGTCCAGGAGTCCTTTTTCTTTTTTGCTCAATCCCTCCACACCCTATTCTCCCCCACAACTAGCTGTCGTCTGTTCTCCATCTATGAGTCTGTGTCTGTTTTGCGTGTTAGTTTAGTTTGTTCATTAGATTCCATACATAAGTGAAATCATATGGTATTTGTCTTTCTCTGATTGGCTTATTTCACTCAGCATAATGTTCTCCAGGTCCATCCGTACTGTTGCAAAGGGTAAAATTTTCTTCTTTTTTATGGCCGAGCAGTATTCCATTGTGTAAATGGCCCATAGTTGTTTTATCCACTCATCTATGGATGGACACTTGGGCTGTCTCCATATCTTGGTAATTGTAAATAAGACTGCAGTGAATATAGGGGTGCTTATGTTCTTTAGAATTCATGTTTTGGGCTTCTTTGGACACATTCCCAGAAGTGGAGTCACTGGGTCAAAACGCAGATCCATTTTAATTTTTGGGGTGTCTATTTTATTGATTATGCTATTACAGTTGTCTCATTTTTTTCTCCCCTTTAACCCCTCTACCCAGCATCCCATCCCATCATCCCCACACCTGTTAGTTCATGTTTATGGCTTGTACATATCAGTTCTTTGTCTTCTCAATTTCTTATAGTATTCTTAGCCTCCTCCTATTTTGTTTTGTCAAACTTTTCCCACCACCACTTTCCCCAGCCTCACCCCTCCCCACCTCCCACACTCAATCCTTCCCCCTTTTGGCTTTGACCATGTGTCTTTTCTGCATGTTCCTTGATGACCTTTCCCCTCCTTTTCCCTGTTATCCCCCTCCCTTCTCCCCTCTGGTTACTGTCAGTTTGTTTTTTATTTCAATATTATTGCTGGTTATGTTTTACTTGCTTGTTTATCTTGTTGATTAGGTTCCACTTATAGGTGAGATCAGATGGTATCTGTCTTTCATCTCCTGGCTTATTTCACTTAGCATAATGCTCTCCAGTTCCATCCATACTGTTGTGAAGAGTAGGAGTTCCTTCTTCCTTTCTACTGCATAGTATTCATTGTGTACATGTACCATAGTTCTTTGATCCACTCATTTACTGATGGACACTTAGGCTGCTTCCAAGTCTTGGCTCTTGTAAATTGGGCTGCTATGAACATTGGGGTGCATAGGAACATTGGGGTGAATTGGTGTTTCAGGATTCTTAGGGTATAATCCCAGCTTTGATGTATCTCCATACTGCTTTTCACAGTGGCTGCACCAGTCTGCATTCCCACCAACAGTGCAAAAGGGCTCCCCTTTCTCCACATCCTCTCCAGGACTTGTTTTTTGTTGATTTATTGATGATAACCATTCTCACAAGTGTGAGGTGGTATCTCATTGTGGTTTTAATTTGCATTTCTCTGATGACTAGTGACATTGAGCATCTTTTCATATGTCTATTGGTTATCTGCATGTACTCTTTGGAGAAGTGTTTGTTCAGGCCCTTTACACAGTTTTTAATTAGGTGGCTTCTTTTTTTGGTGTTGAGTTTTGTAAGTACTTTAGAAATTTTGGATATCAACCCCTTATCAGATGTATCAAAAATGTTCTCCCATTCAGTGGGTTGTCTTTCATTTTATTGATGGTTTCCATGGCTGTGCAAAAAATTTTTAGTTTGATGAATTCTCATTTGTTTATTTTTTCTTTTGTTTCCATTGCCTGGGGAGGTATATCGAATAAAATATTGCTATGAGCAATGCTTGAGATTTTGCTGCCTATGTTTTCTTCTAGGATTTCTATAGTTTAGGGTCTAACATTTAAGTCTTTGATCCATTTGAATTTATTCTTGTGTGTGATGTAAGAAGATGGTCTAGTTTCATTTTTCAATGAAACAGTATTGTTATTCACATATACAATTAATATTCTGATAAATATTTTTTGTACCTGTATCTTTACAAAGCATTTTAATTTCAGCACAGTTTGATGAACACAATCATTTGCTGAAATTAGAACATGCTCATTCAAATATGCAAAAAATAATGTAGCAACATCTTTGAAACATGTGCCTTTATGAAGTGTCTTTAAAAAAAAACAACATGGTGATCATAAGAAGGAAAAGGAATTGGGGAGAGTTAGAAGAGGATATAAGGGGATAAATGGTGATGAAAGAAAACTGGACTTGGGGTGGTAAATATACAATACAATTTACAGATGACCTATTATAGAATTGTACAACTGGAACCAATATAATTTTATTAACCAATGTTACCCCATGAAATTCAATAAAAAATTCACCATAGTGTTCTAAACAGATTCATTCATGGCAATAACACTGTACTTAGTCACATGTAAAACTAGCATTCTTATAGACAACTTCAACCTTTACTTGAACATTTACAGGGTATATTTTATGTAGCTCCTATGTTGAACACATTGTATCAGAAAAAAATTGATTTATTATTTTGGAAAGCATGTCACACAAAGAAAAAAGGAACTAACACTAATTTAAAAGTTAGAGATCAAGGAAAACGTCTCTTCAATAGTATGTGACACACATGCTACCTATGCAATAAATCAAATCCTTGCAATTAATCAAGTGTCATATAAAATAAACATAACCTTAAGAAAGTACACCCCCTTGACACACCTTTATTCATGCATAAAATGGAGATAATACAATAATGATAGTACTACTATTGTACCTCACTAATTTATTTTAAGACTATTTTCTGTGAAGATTAATCTGGTCATTAAACATTAAAGTGCATTTCTGATGCTAAGAGACTTCAGAGAATAATCACTATTCACATAAGATTCTGCAAAGCCCATTCTGTAATCATGTCTCTTTGTTACGTCATACTGCAGACATATAACTCTTTGTAAAATTTATTTATTTGGGTGTTGAGTTATAATTGACATAATATTGTGTAAGTTTAAGTTGTGCAATATCAGTCTGATGCCTTTATACATTGCAAGATGATTACCACCCTAGTATTAGGTATCACCCCTCTCATGTCACACAATTATCACTTATTTGTGTTGTGATGAGAACAATTAAGATCTAGCCTCTTGGCAACTTCGACGTTTATAATACAGTGTTGTTGACTACAGTCACTAATGCTGTGCATTAGGTCTGTAGAACTTATTTATCAGTTTTCTCATCCCCCGGGCTTTGGGTAACCACCATTCTGTTCTGTTTTTTACGACCTTGGTTGTTTTAGATTCCACATATAGGTAATATCATATAGTGTTTGAATTTCTCTCTCTGACTTGTCTCTAAGAATCTACCTACTGATGAACAAATAAAGAAAATGTGTTATATACACATGGCAGGATATTATTCAGTGATGAGAAAGAAAAAAACCCTACTGTTTGCAACAACCTGGACAGGCATTGATGGCATTATGTTAAGTGACATATGACTTTAAAATTCAGTTCACACTTTGTTTATTAATTTACTTACAACAAGAACCTGAAAGATTTTTCTTTCAATTTCCAAAAACTAGGTATTAGTCTTTTCACTGACAACATATACATAATACATATTTTAATGAATTTGAATTTGTACAAATTGATTATTCACATATAGCATCGTTTTTTGTGCATGTGGCATGGAAGGCATTTTATTCCCCAGTCTCAATGAATTAGAAGCCACGCAAACGCGCGGCATCACAATGATGCGGGTTCATCAGCAAGTACATTTTCTCCTCCCCTGCTGCTTTGGTCAGAGCAATTACATAAATTCATGTAGTGAAATTATTTCATTAAGTAATTTAGTCATCAAAACACTAATTTTATTATCATAATATAAATATAAATTGATTATCAATCATCAAAATAAAGCTATTTGCAATGGAAATGTAATTGAGATAAGATGAGGAAATTAATGTTGAGGTAAATGAGGTTATTGAAAACATCTTAAATTGTGATTGCATTATTTAAAATTTCATTTTCACTTTGTGATTTTAAGTACACAACAAGAAGACACTGAAGATATGTGATTTTCTTTTTTTTTTTATATTTCTGAAGTTTTAAATAAACCTCATCTCCAATCAATTTATTTTTAAGAGGCATATCCAAGTCTGAATTTGTAAAAAAATGAGCATTTCAAGGAGTGGAGGCTGTTGTGTTCCCCCTCTCTGGTGCCTGGCAAAAAACTTGAGGAGAGTCAAGCATCCCTGTGACTCATCAGCACCTTGCTACGGAGTTAAGCCTAAGTGTCTGACTATGGACTACAAGGAACTTTATGTATTAACCTTTTCTTTCCTTTTTACTTGATTCAACCTTCTCCTCACTTGACATTAATTTTTGTACTCATATTCATTCATTATCTATTTATTTACTAAAGGTCTACTCTTTGCTTAAAACGGATTTAGTGCCATGGATATTAAAATAAATATATCTTTTTTTTTGAAGCACATATTATATAATTACTAAACTCCTAATTCCCTGCACATACAATGTTATTTCATGCCTTAATGTATTTATTCAAGTCTTCCTTATTTCTAGAAGCACAATGTTCTTTAAGCCTATGTTCACTTGGCAAACATTCTATAAATTATTCAGAACTCTAACCAGGCATAATTACCATAAGGCTGTGAGGTTTTCTCTAACAGAGTTCATCATTAAAGATATGTATGATTTTTTTTTAATTTTACATATGTATTTTGTACAAATGGCTCCATTTGCAAGCATAAAATTTTAAAAGAAAATTAAAACTATTATAAAGCTGCATTTCTTCTACTTAGGGACACGTAGAATCCAAACAATGCCTCAAACTTTTAGAGAAGGGAGAAAGGCTGTAATGTGTATAATTCTATTGCTGTCGCTGCTGATGTGTCCCTCACTGACACACCATATTACTATTTTTTGTGGTCTCCCTAATCAGAGCCATTGGAGAGCTAAATCCTATAGAACCAACTGTGGGCAAAGAGCAGTGTGCTTCAAAGGAGAGAAATGCCAGTAAAGGTGCTTCTGTTTCAGTATTAGACTCAACCTAATGTATCCAACCTGGGTTTCTCTGTCTATAACTCTTAAAATCCAAATAAGCTTTAACGTAACTCTTATAGACATTGTCCTTTGAGGCCTCAACACCAGAAGAATCATCTCCAAAGTAATTTAGAAGTCAATTTCTATGAGAACGAACCTGAATTTTTCCTGGTTCCAGACCCTGGGTCCCACCAGGATTTTGATTAGCTTCCTTTTCTGCCCATGAAGCACAACAGGGATCTCTACAATTTTCCTTCTTGACACAAGTGCTTGATTGCTGCACCGGGGCAAAACGTGAGAATACCAAAGTGTTGCTTTTGTATCATCTGGGTGTCCATATGTACTTAACAGTTTTCCTTTTGCACGGTCAATGCAAATGGCTCATTATTCCTGGTCTCTCATGTAGTTTACTTACTCCACCCCTCCATTCCCAACACACAATGTGTAGTTTGGGGAAAACTTTTACAAATCTATGTTGACAGGACCAAGTGACCTATAGGTAACCAAGCTGACAACTTTGATAAAGCAGAGAACAAGAAAAGGCAAACTCCATGGATGTTTAATCTAGAAAGGCCCCTTGTGCTAAACATATTTCTGGTTGTACTTAAGCAATATTTGGTAATAATGTCTTTATGTGCCTAACACTCTTTGTGTGTGAAGTTTTTCAAGCCAGGAGATATGTTAATGTATAATTATATCTCAATTTATAGTGAATTGGTTTCTGGGAACTTAAATTTTCTTCTATTAATATTTTAATCAATTTATGGGCAGTCTGTTATTACAGAGAAATTGAAAATAAAGTTCTATAAATCATGATAGGAGCTTATATTGGAAATATACATTCCAGGATCATAGTAAGACATATGTTAGTTGGATCTATGACTGTTGATGAGAACATACCTGGGGATATGTGTGCAAAATGAAGATCAAATATAGACTCCTGGAAATATAACATTGGTGGAATAGCCAGGGAGGAAGCGCCTATGAAACAACAGGTGCAGAAGGATTTTTTTGTTAACTGAAACATTTATTATGACAAAATGGCAGGAGTACGCTTAATAGTGAGTTGCAACAGTAAAGAGTGGAAGGATTTTAAGTACCACAAATGTTTATTTTGCTAGAATATCAAGTTTAATTTTGTAATTTTGTAGAATAATATCAGTAATTCTGTAGAATATTGTAGACACAGTAATTTTGTAGAATATCAAGTTTAACAATATTTCAGTGTTGGAAAATATTGCAAATTGTTAAATAAGATCAAAGATATTGTTAGAATTAGCACTTAGGATTCCATTGTAAATGTTCAGAAGCACATGAGGGAAGCATTGGATAATAAAGTAGGGTGAGTTAAAGAGTTATTGGAAATAGTGAACCAGAACAGCAAAGAGGAAAACCAGAAAAATAAACTTAAGTAGAAATTTCAAGAAGTAAAGATAGCAGGAAAACAGTGTTCTCAGTATGCTCATGAAACCCAGTCCCCATCCATGGAAGCTTTCCAAATCAAAATCCTTACTAATATGGAACAATATTTGTACATTCCTCTACCCATTCCCAGGCTATACCTAATTTTATCACAGGTAAGTATCTGACAAAGAGAGCATTGGTATTTTTTATTGTGCAGAGAATTCCCACTTGGCCATAAAAGGGCTCACAGATAGATTGTTACTTTCCATATTTTGATTTAAGACACAGAGAGACTGAGACAATAGGTCAGAAGCTGAAAAGATGACATATAAAGTAAAACCTGAGACAGCAAGCTGAAACCATATGCAAGGTGGAGATATAAGGGTACAGAAACTATGAGAAAATAGTGGATGCCTATTAGCAGGAAGAACAAAAGGAAGAAATATTATGAGCCACAGGGAAAATGGGGGCATGTTGTTGAAGGAGAGGGTGCCCCAGCAATGTGATTTCCTTGAGAAATTGTTGTTCAGAAAACCAAATCCTTAATAATTAATGCGTTTGAAAAAATTTAAGCTACTGTTATTTTTGTGTGGCTGTTTTGTTCTTTGAGGTTTTTGTTTTGTTTTATTTGTTTTATTTATATCAAAAGGGCCAATACAAAATGCACAATGTTTTCAATGTGGTTAAAAATTGTTTCACTTGCTGGCAACAGATATTCTTCTCAGGGATGCATTTCGTATCCTCATTTCTAAGACTTGGAGAAAGTGGAACACTAGAAATATTATCAAAGTTCAGTCATGTATAAGAAGGAACAAAATATGGACCTAGTTTCCAAGAATTGAGATTTTATCCTATAACAGAGCAGAAATGGTATAAACAAAACCGATGCCCTGGCTGGTGTAGCTCAGTGGATTGAGTAACATCCTGCAAACCAAAGGGTCGCTGGTTCGATTCCCAGTCAGGGCATGTCCTTGGGTTGTGGGCCAGGTCCCCAGTAGGGGGTGCGTGAGAGGCAACCACACATTGATGTTTCTGTCCCTCTCTTTCTCCCTCCTTTCTCCTCTGTCTAAAAATAAAATAAATAAAAATCTTAAAAGAAAAAAAACTGAAAAAACGAAGAAAGAATGGGAACAAAGCAAGGTTACAATGAAGTTTGATTCCCATGCCTATTTAATTAAGGCTACATTTTATTTTGGATTCAAAACTACATTGACTCTAGTCTGAGCCCTCAGCTAGATGATAGATTTTTTTAAATTTGAGAACTGATCTTATGGCTAAAAGTTGGAAGGGTGAAATAGTGCACCCAGTGGATCACTGCAGCCGTCTTTTCTATTTATTTAGGCTAGTGTAAGTGTGGTACCCACAGAACAGAAACTTATTGTATGTCTTAAAGTCTTTTGAAATGAATGTATTAATGTTAAATATGTTTATATATTAATAAATTGGAGTCATTGTGTCCCCTTTCTGAAAATATATAACATGTATATTTCCATGTAAAATAGAGGCACTTATTTTATGTAAGGGAGTAGGTAAATATTCCAAAACTACTTGACAGATGTCATACATGAGAATTTAAAAATATTCACACTAAAATCTAAAGTGTTGCAAGATCACTTGAATACCGGTGTGTTCTCAACTGCAGGGTTTTAATGTGTAACTAGCAATCCAATCAAATCAAAATATTTTCTGATTACAAATATAGATGTGCTTATTTAATATGTATTAGTTCATTTAAAAACACTTAAAATGTCCAAAGTAGGGCAATCTAGAGTTCTTTTACTTGAAATAAGATTATACTGGATGAAACAGATTTTTTTTTAAAGTACAATTGCATAGTTTTGGGCAAAACAATAAAAGAGCAAGTTATACACACTCTTCTTTGTACATTTGGCTCAGACTAGTCATATATTGAGTTGGTGAAAAACTTCATTTCATTTTTTTGTGCAATGGCTCTAGTGATGCGTAGTTGTCTTTAACTTCATTTGAAACAATTTTGTTAGATTGTCTTGTGACCGCTGTCATATCAGCGTGCATTAAAAAAAACAACCCAAATTTGGTGAATTTTTTTGCAGCCATTTTAATATTGAAAATGGAGGAAAATATGCAAAATTTTGGCATATTATGCTTTATTTTTTTCAAGATAGGTAAAAATGCAACTGAAACACACAAAAAAAAGATTTATGCAGTGTATGGAGAAGGTGCTGTGACTGATGGAACGTGTCAAAAGTAGTTTGTGAAGTTTCTTGGTACTATTGACATTTTGGTCAAATAATTCTTTGCTACAGGGCTATTTTATGCATTGGAAGATGTTTAGCAGTACCCCTGGCCTCTACCCACTAGAACCTAATAGCAGGAGATAGACAAATACTCAAAATATCCAAATCAATAAAGTTATTGGTAACAATGAAAAATGTGTTTTTTATTTTATGGAAAAAACTAAATAAATTTTTGGCTAACCCAATACATCTTAGCTTAAAAATTTACCTGCCAAGCTTTTCTCTGGAATCATCTGATACTAGGTAGGTAATTATATATTTTATTTACATATTGATTCCACCACTAAAAATGGGTAAGCAATAAAGAATGTCTTTTTTTTACTCCATTGAACCCATAGTGCCTCAAATCATGCCTGGAACCAAGTGGAAAATCAATAAATTATTGCTGAATTTACAAGTTAATTGTTTGTTTATTTACCTTTTTTTCCTAAAGTAAAAATAAATTCTAGTCAAAGGAAACAACTTGGGCAAGAGCTATTATATTGAAAAGAGTTTGACATTAGTAAATCCTCTCCAAGTTAATAAAAACAAGTTAAAGAAATCAGTAAAACATGTCCTAAAGATATTCTATGGTGTTGATTAAAAAATTAGTTGGTTCCTATAAGGTTAAGGTAGAAAAGCAATTGTATTTTCTATATGTAAGAATAAAAATTATAAATTAAAAAGATAACATTTATAATGGTATCAGAGCCATCAGCTACAAAGGAAAAAATAAAGCAAATCATCAACAAGTCCTCTAAACTAAACACAATAAAGTGTCAAGAGAAACTGAAGAACAAGTAGAGGGATATAATATATATTTCGATTAGAGATGTTAATTTTCTGGAAATGGCTCTATTAATTTAATAAAATCAGTAAAAGCAACAGCAGTTTTCTTAATGTTTTAGTAGAAAAATAATATAATTTGGGGGAATTATTTTTTTCAAAATTAGTACAATTTTTCTAAAATATAAGTAGAAATGTAGAGTAAAAAATAGTTGAAACAATGTATGGACTTAAAGTAGGAGTGTTGAGATAAGGAGAGTATGAAATTGTCATTTGAGAGAATGGAAAAGCAGGCATCATAGAGAATTGTGATATGATTCTTCTTTCACCCCTTTACACCATGATTTATGGTAATATTAACCAAGACAGTTTTATTTTGCGCCCTCGCAGACACTCGTACCTGCTTAGTTGAGTCAAAATGTGAGCTGATATTAGGCTTAACCTCAGCTTCTATCACACTAGGAGATAGTGCAATTGGGAAGTTCTGAAAGGGACTAGTAATAATGATTGTCACTTACTCTAATACGAATAGGTTAAGAAGTGAGAATGGTAGGATCAATGTATTGCAAAACTTGATGAAACTGATTTTTAGTTCTTGATCAGATAAGCTCTAGTAAGAGATTTGTTAGAATTTAGAATGTTTGAAGTTTACACTCTGACACAATGCAGTTATTGATAATAAAAACTCAAAGTTGTAACATGAGTGGTTAGAATAGATGCACGTGAGAGAAAAATACATTTGGAGATCAGGAGTTAAGACTCTAATGGGATTAGACTAAAACAAGGTTGTCCAATAGAAAGGTTATTCAAGCCTCAAATGCGAGCCACACATATATTTTAAAATATTCATTAGCCTCCTGAAAAGAAAAAGAGAAAGATAATTTATTTTAATAATGTATTCTATTTAATCAAATATATAGAAAAATATAAATTTTATATTTAATTAATACAGAATTTTAACAAAATATTTACACTCTGATCATGTATAATTTTTGCATAGTAAGTCTTTACAATGTTATGATTTTATATTTTTCTCATATTTTAATTCAAGTTTCAATACCAAGTTTTTAACAGCTACATGTCCCTGGCAGCTAATGTACTGGACAACAGATAATTAAAAATCAGTAAAATAAATGTACTTAGGAAAAGAAAAGCCTAAATCTGGAAATGAAACACCACATTTTTCATGCTGCATAAATGAGATTACAAGCAGAGAATATTTTTAATTGAATAGCATTGAACATATAAACATTTGTGGAATGTAGTTAAAGTAGTGCTTAGAAGGAGACTTATAGCTTTAAATTCTTATATTAGAAAACAAAGCTAAGATAAATTTTCTACATGTATAGGATTCTTACTGTTGCTATAACAGATTACCACAAATGTAGTGGTTAAAGCAACACAAATATACTATCTCAAACAGTTGAGGGGTCAGAAATCTAAAAATGGATCTTGCGAGGCTAAACGAAGACGTCAGTAGGCTGCACGGCCCCTCCAGGTTCTGCAGGAGAGCGGTTCTCAGCCTTTTCCAGCTTCGAGTAGCTGCTCGTGTTCTGTGGCTCACGGCCCCTCCTAGCAGTGGCATTACTCTTACATTTGCTTCCAGGATCTTCTTCTTCGAGTCAGACTGACTTTAGCCTACGACTTAAAAGGACTCATGACATTCAACGCACCAAAATAACCCAAGAAAGTCTCCCCATTTTAAAATTCTTAATTGCATCTCCAAAGCCCCTTTGTCATTTAAGGTAACATATTAATAAGTTTTGGGGATTACAATGTAGATATTTTGGAGGGGGTATTAATTTACCTATCACATTAATGTCCAAACATGAGAAACTAGGGGAAAAGTACAAAGTAAACCAAAAGTAGAAATGAATAAATAATGTAGATGACAGCAGAAATCCAATTGATACAATTAAACAAAAGAAAAACTGATTTTTTCAAATGATCAAAAAAATTGATAAACCTCTAAATGGACTGATCAATGAAATCAATAAAGAACCAATTTACCAATATTAGAAATAAAAACGGAGATTTTAATCACAGATCTTACCAATATTAAAATGATTAAGAATAATGGAGAAAAAGTTTCAACAAATTTAACTGCTTAGATGAATGGAAAACTTTCTAAAATGCAACTTGCTAAAGCAAAAGAAAGGAAAATTTGAATATTTTTTATTAAATTAAAATTGTTAAAAAACCTTTCCTTAAAAGAATACTCCAGGCTCAAACAATTTTCAGTTTCACTGAATTCTATCAAATATTTAAGGATAATACAACACCAATGTTTCATGTTATTTTTTCAGAAAATAGGAAAGAAAAGATCTCTGTCCAATCTATTTTATGAGACTGGCATAACACTAATACTAAAATCTGACAAAAACATTACATACTAAAAATGTTTACTGTAATGGAAGCACAATTACACAGAGAATGAAGAATAGAAATGAGCAACCTAACAGAATTAAAAATGTTTCTGTGGAAAGACTATGGACAATTATTTTCTCTTTGTGAATTCCCATATATAGTTACTTGATTTAATGAACTCATTATTTAATGACCATACGCATATTTAAAGGGAAAGCAGTAAACTAAGTCATAAGCTGACATTTGATGTTTGGTGCTTATAGCTGGTCTCATATTCTGAGATAGCTCCTTGAAACCTGAATATGATGATAGTAAGAAGGGTGATTCTGAAACTTCATACGTAAGGATAGCCTGGAGGTCTGGCTAAAGCACAAATTACGGGGCCTCCACCCAAAGGTTCTGATCTGGCCACGTGCTGGGGCGAAAGATGCAGACCTCTAGCAAGGTCCCATACCCTGCCGATGCTGCTGACTCTGGCACCGTATTTTGAGAATCACAGGCCTATAGCAAACAATATAGATGCTACTAGAGGCAAATTTTGTGAAAAGTTTCTGGAAAGTCAGATTAAGTGGGTCTATTTAATGAACTGATTATGTATAACCCGAGAACTCTCTCCATGGATCTGATTCCCAGAGAGCCAAGGGAACAACTTCTTTAATAATAATAAGAAAAGAAATAGAAATGTGCCAATGATTAGAGCATCAGCGTATCTGAGAAGCTCACAGTGGCTGTCCTTAACAGTGACCAGGGCTGAGATTAGGAACACTGCCAATGGAAGTGAGTTCTCTGATACCTGATAGGATGCAACCCCAGAAACACAGAGGCAGGGTTGTCACACTTCAGCATAAAAATCAAAGATAAGATCAGAGTAGCAATCAGAATGACATCTGATATTTAAAAGCCCTTTGTGTGGCACTTAACTGTGCCCATTCTGAAATATCTATTCACGTGTCTTCCATAGAACTTTTTGTTACCAACTTCCCAATGTTCTTCTAGGTCCTTGGTCATCCATCCTAACTATTACCATATCCTGCTTCAGACTAAGTAGACACCCAAAGTAGGAGTATTTTTCACCATCTTTCTTTCTTTCATATTCTCTCTGATTAGAGCTGTAATGCTGAAGCTGTCCGAGCTGTTCAAATTAATCCAGCATATAATGTAGAGTGACCTGTAATATACACTTAAACTTCTTCCTCCTCTGCCATCCAGCCTTCAGGAAACTGCTGCTTCACAATCTCCCCAGGAGCGTCCCAGGTGTGACCCGAAACTGACCCTTGTAAATAGAGGGCAGGGAGAGTTCGAAGAACAAGGCAGACCACTCCAGACAGGTAGCTCACGGATTTAATAAACAAGGAAATTTACAAGGTTTGTCTTGGGTGACCATGAGGCAAGTAAATTACTGCACCCCCTCCCAAATCTTAAATGTTTATATAGAGGCCTTAACTAGGTTCATTTACATACACAGGGGACCCTGACAGAGTTTAGTCATCAAGTCTAGATAGTATCTCCACATTTCTCTCTGAAGGCTGCATCCTTGGGCAGCTTCTGGCTCGGTGAAGGCAAGTGGTGTGCACATTCTAAGCATAATGGAGTGAGTGGGGACCCTTCAATTGCCAGGGTCCAGCTTGGGGGTAAACCAGCCGTCACATATCACTGATGACCTTCCCCAACAGAACTTCCCAAGGTGCCATAAGTACGAATTAAAGGAGAAGTAGCAAAGCAATGGGAGTACCTGTCAATATTCTGAGCTACTTGTTCCTTCAACTTCTGGGTCTGCCTGAGTTCATTCTCTTGTACATCATTCTCCTTGGATGACACATTGCTGCTGCGCATGCCCCACTTCAGGGCAAATTAGATCAGGCACTTCTCAGCTGACGGTGGGAAACTTAGGCCTCGTGAATACTTGATTTTTATGGTTAGGCATTAATATATGTCTTAGCAAGCCAGAGCTATTTGTCAAAGGCGAATAGATGCCTGTAAGAGAAGGGAGATATACCAGAGTTCTGTGCTATAATTTTCCTATTGATCTTTCTAGTGGCTTCATGTCACACTGACATTTCGAGTATCAATGGTTCTGCTAAATCATGAAGCTCTAGCACTTATACATCAGCCTGGATTTGCTGCAGAGCCTTCTCATGCTTTGACCCACTAGAACCTGGAAGTCTGCTGGGTGAATGTGTAGATGGATTGATACGGCCCACCAACTATGCATATTTAACCTCCAAACACCCAAATGACCTACAATTTTTGTCATTCTTTTTTCAGGGTCAGTGATATGAGGCTCAGAAACTTGTCTTTCACCCCTGTGGGTATATCTCAATATGTTCAAAATTCCAGAACTCCTGGAAACTTTATTGAGGTAAAAACACCCATGGATTTTGTCAGGTTAATATCCCACTGACTTTTTCACATACATCTCACTAAGCCATCAAAGTGTTTGCTGCTTTCTGTTCACCAGGCAAATCAACATAATGTTATTATTACAGGGGGTTTATGTGATGCTTTGTGAAATTTCAAAATGATAGAAATTACTGGAGACCATTTCTGCCTCAGGCCATGATGGAGTAACATTAACCTGATTTACCTTCCCCAAATAAACAACTAAAAACCCAAAATATAGAAACACCTTATTTTCAGACATTGAATGTCAAAATTCCCAGGTTAGGGAGTCCTGAAGAAAAGAAACAAGTAAGTTCTAATATTGCCACAAATTATAGCCTAGTGAGGATTTCCTGAAAATAGCAAAGGAAGGCAGGATGCAGTCAGAGCACACTGACTGATATCCTTGGATTGAGGATTTAGAGTTAGAATCCTTGGGGTTTGAGGAAACTAGGGTTGGCGGAACAGGGTACCAGAGAAGACAGGTATGCACTGGGAGAGCTCAATGCTGTTCCTCTATCATGGCTGGAAGAAATTTAGTGATGGATAATTTTGTACCCCTACAGATATCACTGAGCTTTGTTTTGGGATATATAAACTTCTTGTAAACAATTTGATCTCTTCCCAGTTTATTAGGTGGAACCAGAGCAGCCTTAATCTAGGGCTTATTTTCCCTCCTTCAAAACAGCCAAAAGCTGCATGAAATACATGAAAATATACACTGAACATCAGGCAAAGTACAGTGATCCTTGAGAGACGTGAAAAAAAAGAAGTGCGAAATTGCCCAAGCTTACTCTTTGGATAGTTGGTAATTATCCCCGTCTTTACTAGAATGAAACACTTCATAATTCAAGGAATATTGGCTAAGTACTCAAAAGGATTTTGCCTCAGTAGAGAAGAAAAGTATCTCTAGACTAAATACTACACTAATCCCTTCTAACAAAGATTCATAATAGACTATTTCAAATCCATGGGCAAAGAACCATTCACATGAATTTTATAAAATCATTTAAAAATTTTCCTCCATTTCTACTGAATATGCAAGTATGGTCATAGTTGATAAATGGTTTTCCCTTTACATTATAAAACTGTTTCCCTTTCACAAATTAAAACAAGAATTCTTATTCAAACACCTTATGTATCCCTATATGCTTAGTATATAAACTCACAAGAAGAAAACAAGTTTTCCATTCAAATATTATCTAAGCTTTCATATATATTAGTTAAAGAAGGTTACTATTTTCAGCCACAGTTTAGTATAGCTAATCGTTGTAATTAGGTCATGCTGTTTTATTTGGATAAGCTGCTCAAATATTTTATTGATGATACATGAATATTGAATTAAAATGCTCTGTCAAAATTTGTTAATACTCAACTCCATTGTTCCACAGTACTTGAAATCTGCTGCCAAAGATTCTATTCAGATAGCCAAGTACAAAAAATTACATATTTAACCTATTAGTGGAACCTAATCAACAAAACAGACAAGCCAGCAAAATATAACCAGAAACATGGAAATAAAGAACAAACTGACAGTAGCCAGAGGGGAGGGAGAAGGGAGATAACAGGGGAAAGAAGGGGGAGGGGCGAGTCAAGGAACATATAGAGGACCCACGGACAAGGACAATAGGGGGTAGGGGAGGACTGAATATGGAGGTGAGGGCGGGTAGGGCAGGCGAGAGTAATGGGGGGGAAATAAGGACAACTATAATTGAACAAAAATAAATTTAAAAAAATAAAATTTTATTTCTCCTAAAAAAAAAAGATAAAAGCATCTCCTTTTTGAAATTTTAATTTAATTTGTATTTACATTTATTTGACTTATTTTTCATTTATTTTTCTAGAACTAATCGATTTCTCCTTTGTTTTAGTTTCTGTCTCTATAAAAATGTATTTTTAGTGAAATACAATAACAAATTATTTTTACATTTTTCTCTATTGTATGGAACCATTGCTTTCCTTAGATCTCCTATTATACATTATCTCCAGATTACATTCATTTCAATGCTGTTAAAAATCACATAGAATACATATAATGCTTAAATTAACTCTTTGGGAATATAATTGCTGCTTTTCAATGGGATTTGGTAAGTGAACTCATGTTATGTACAAGTCATTGTGTTAGATATCACAAATATTCAAGTAAATAAAAGGACTGTGGCATGTTCACTGTCAGAGAGGAGGTCTTAGTTGAGTAAAAGTGATGAAAACAAAGTCGATGACTACAAAAGAAGATAAAATACTACAGAAGAGTTATTAACAGTGATTAGAAAGATAGACTGGATCAGCATTGTGTAGAGCTGAGGGATTAGGAGATCTTTTCCTCAAGCAGTCTCTGCATTGTTTTGGCATCATGAAAACGGAAGAGAACAGTAGGAAATTTCATTTCTACCAAGTTTAAAGTTCAGCGGTGGGGTGTCAGGTCATGAGAAGGGTGGAGATGACTTCCAGGAATAGTGATGCCTCAGCACAGACTGAAGAAGGTATTCACACAGGGTTTTGATCCACAGTAGGACCGTGGATCCAATAAGGCTCCTAGGAGGAGGGTTAGCCTGTTCTGGAGTGTAGGAGTCTGCATGGACAGAAAAGGGCTTGTGCCTGTAGTCCACTGCCCCCTGAGCGACGTGGGAGTCTGACTGAGGAGAAGGTGTTTATACAAGGGATGATTCTGATATAGATATATTCTGATATAAATAAATTTAAATTTTATAAAAGAACAAAATACTAGATAATTCCATGGTGTCTTCCCACAAATTAATTATTCACAAAGGGTAACTTTATAAAGAAAAGGCATGTCAGGCTCTACCTTAATGAAGTAATCAAAGTGAAATTCACTGGTACTGGGACAAATTGAAACTGTTCACCATCTGTTAGGATTCAGTAAGAACACAGCATAACTGTTGTAATATTCCTACCAAAAATACACACCCTGAATCAAAGTAGGAGAAAACAACAAATACATTTAGATTGATTAGCATTCTACAACGTAAGTGACCTACTTAAAAAAGGTCATGAAAGTCTAGGAGAGAATGGGGCCCTATTACCTTAGTACTCTTTCTCTTTCTGTCATCATGCGCTATTATAGTGAAGAATGTTCTGAATATCCCCTGTAGATTATCTCTCTCCCTTTGAAAATTTGTAATTTTATGGAATCAATCTGGCAAAAGCATGGCTCTTTCCATGTGAATAAGATAAACCTAAAATTTCATCATCACAATGTACCCACCTGGTCTAGAACCTACTTCACTACTTTGTCTAGCTTCTGTTTCTTACAAGATTATTATTTCAAATTAAATTACTTGCTAATTATCAAATGGAGCTCTGTTTCATCTCATTCAAGTTTTCTGTCCAAATTTTATTATTCTTAAATTCAGCTCATCTTTCATTTTCCTCAAGGAAGTTTTTGGATTCTTTAAGATGGATATATTTTTTCTTTCTGCAAATTCATACTGATCATAAGTAAATTAGACTTGTACTTTAGATATGTGTAAACAAGTAATTTGCTACTATAGTTTTATGTATATTACTCAAGGGTAAGGTTTCTATTTTTGTCCTCCACAGTATTTAGCAAAAATAGGTGCTCACAAAATTTCTGAAATTTGGAATTATTGCTTTTCATGTATCTGATTGAGAAAAGCCATAGGGCATGCAAACACAGCTACATAAGAAATTGACATATGATGTTTTGTATAAAAAGATAACTGTTAGTGAAATAAACACCAATATTTTCCCTCGGAATGATGGATGAAAGTTATTGCATATGTTTTAAGATACATGTCTAAATGAAAATTTTATTTATAATTTAATTTTAAAAGTTGGGTCTAGTCGTTCCATACCTTCTAACACAAGAGTGTTAACACCCTATGCTACCCTGTTGTAGCCTAATGAATGCTTCATTATTTCACATTGTCTCTTTGAAGGTTGCTGTGATACAGAATTCAGATTAGCCTCTAGAAACCAAAGAATCTGCCTACCTAAAAAATGAATTTTATCTTTCTTACAAATCCATGAATCTCTTTATTAATGTGAACTGAAGGAGTGTGCCATGCAAAAATAGGAGGGAAGAGATAACCATTTTTTGCTTGCTTAAACAACTACCTTTATCATCCCTCCTTGATTATTGTACCATCATTTGCACTTGATATTGCAGATATCACGAACTACTTCAAATTATGTTAACATGTTATGAGATTTTATGCCTCTAGTCTTTTAAAGAGGATGTTTGTCTTCCTGTAATGCCCACTCCACCCCTAGTTTAACCTAAAAAAGCTCATATTCAATCTTAAACACATATACTCATGCCAACAGCAGCTAGACAAAAAGGGAAGAGAACAGTCACTGTCGCACCAAGGTCACCATAATCTTGACTTCCTGCCCTATGATTCATTTCACATGTTGTAGACTCGAATGGATGAATTCATCCTGCACCACTCTACTGTGCCTGTACTTTCTTTTCTTTTTTTGCTAAGTGTTATATATCTAAGATTCATCTATGTTGTTATGTTTGGTGTTAGTGTTTTCTTTTTCATTGCCATTTGGTCTTAAATATGAACTGTAATTAGTCTTTATGTATCAGAGATTTATGTGTAAGAGAGAATATATCATAATTATCTTTTCTCATCTATTTCTATCTGATATTAGTTATTAGAGTTAAAACAGTCTTCTAAAATAATGTAACTTTTTTTTAGAGAGATTTTTAAAATTTATTTTTGGAGAGAGCAGAGTGGAGAAAGAAAGAGAGTGTGAAAAACGGATATGAGAGAGAAACATCTTTCAGTTGCCTCTAGTATAGACTGAACCTGCAGCCCAGGCATGTGCTCTGACCAGGCATCAACCACTAACTGCGCTCTCTGTAAGACGATGCCCAGCCAACTCAGTCGCACTGACCAGGGCTTCCACTCTTTCTCTCTTCTCCAGAATACTTGTCTAGCATGAGGATCTGCTAGGTTGGAATAGTGACTGAGTAACAGAAATCTATTGATAAAACATGTATTTTACTTGGAGATAATTATATGTTTCATTTGGCACACTGCAGTGGACAATCTGATTCAACCTTTATAAATGCTCACTTCGCAGGAGGCAATCAGTATCGAAAACAACACACTTAAAATCAATTTGTGCTATGTTTTTGGAATATCTGATATTTCAATTTACACAATCATTTCTCAAGGTTGCTTGTAATACTGAGAAAAATCTTAATGTAGGTAATGTCTTTTTGTAACATCTTGCAGATATTCCTTATAAAATATATAACATTACTAATGAACATTGTTGAATTTTCACAGGTGTTTAAAATTATCAGAGCTTACTTCTTAATATCTGGTCTATCTTAAATGACTTATTCCATTCAGCTGTGATAATTTCAAATATACTTTCAATATTTAGCAAGAGTCATAAAAAACCATAAAAATTTACATTTGCTTTTACACAAAATATTCATTATTTAAATTTTGTCTTCTATTTCAATGGTTTTACAGTTAAACTATCATGTGATTACAAGCAAGAAATAATAGTTAAAATGTGATGTTGATAGGCTAAAAAATTTTAATAAAAGAAGACTGAGTGGTCATAATTTCTACAAAATAAAAGGTCAAACGACAGATATTTAGGTTTTGCCTGACATGTGGCACATTATTTTTAGGTAATTTAATATGCATAAGTTTATATGAATTTGTGACAAAACAACTATTTCTTTTATTTTAGTGATTGTTCAATTCTAAGATTTTAAGATTTTTAAGCATTTTATTTTACTACTCTTTATTATACATTTCTTTAAATTATTTTCTCTTCATTACCAAGATAGTATTAAATGTTGATAAACCAATTATCAGTTCTAATCCAGGAAGTTATTGTGCCAGTAATTAACATGTATTTAAAACATTGCTAAATATCAAAGTTTTATATCTGCCTTAAAAAATGACTAAAGTATGAGTTATAATCCATATGATTTGTTATAACATGCATCAACTTAAGTAGAAGCATAATGAAAACTGCAGGGTAAACTCAGAACACATTTTAACTTGATACCGTTGTTATAATAAAAATTGATACTTAATTAACATTTATATAAAATTGAGAATTAAAGTTGGACATTATAAGATAGCTTCAAAATATTACTTACTTTTCCAAATGTATTGCTTTATAGTTGATAAAAGTTGGCAAATATGCAAAAATAGTTTTACATATATATTTTTTAAATATATATTTACAAATATATTTTAAAATAGTATTGAATTAAGGAACACAAATAATGAAACTAAAGTGAAAAGTCGATGTAGTACAAATAAGAGCACTGGGAAAGAGAAATATAAAGCAATCCAGATTTGTAATTATAAATTTTATATAGCCACAGTTTTTTTAAAAAGTAAAAAAAATTAGTTTAATATTATTTTTTATTTAACCAACTTTATCCAAAATATTTTTATTTCCATAATTAATTGAAATAAAATTATTAGTGAGATTTGTTTTCCTTACGAAATCTGATGTGTATTGTACAATTACGGTACATCTCAACTTGAACTACCCCTATTTCAAGCATTCAGTAGTCAATTTGATCAGTACCACCTTTTGGAAAGTGCAAATATAAAACATTTTCCTTAAAGCTAAAGACCTTGAACACCCTGATTCCAAGGCGGAAAAATTTAGATCCAATACTTTTTAATTTGTAGAAAATGGATGAGCATTTATTGGATTAAACTATATGTTTACTAAGTGTGCCAACCATTCATGGTAGCTAAGTTGTCACTAGAGAGCATAAAGAGTTAAGGCAGGTCTTAGTGTCCCGAAGGTAAAATACAAAACACGTGTGTATAAATATATATATATATCGACCAGCACACATATGCGTATAGGGAGGACCCCCCCAAAAAACATAATTATTTTCAAGAGGGCAGACCCCTTTTAGTACAGGATTCCCCTCACGCAGGTGAGTGTTCTAAAAAACCGATCCATATCAGTGTACCAATTGGCATTATCATGAGAGGCTATGTTTGGCTTCAGTGAATTTTTTTTGAAGACTCTTTCAACATACTTGCCCATTTCATGATAGTGCACCTGCCCACACCCTGCTGAGTGTTCAGCAGTTTTTGACCAAAAACAGCATGAGCCCTGTGCCCCACTTTGCCTATTCACCCAGTCTTGCTCCTAGAGACCTTTTTTTGTTTGTATCTCTGGATGAAAAATGTCCTCAAAGAAAAACATTTTGCCAATGTGGAAGAGGTAAAACAAGAAACAGCAGAAGTACTAAAAACCATCAAAATCTATGAGTTCGAAAACTGTTTCAAGCAGTGGAAAAAATGTCTCGATAGGTGTATTTCATCAAATGGAGTATATTGAGTATATTTTGAAGCTGACTAAAGTTTAAACTTGTAAGAATAAATACACAGTTTTTTATAAATAAATTTTACTTCTTGGGTCCCCCCCTTGTACATATATCTGCATATATATTCATAAGTAACATAATATTTTATTATCACTTCAAGTTAGATATGAGGGTTCTAAGGCTTAAAAAAACAGAAGTTACCCAATTCCAGATTTTTAATAATTTTTCAAGCCTTCCTGTGCCATTTTCTATATATTTTCTTCAGAAGCAACATTCCTAACCACTGCAATACATTATCATTAAAATATCATGTCTTCTTGAAGACAGAAATGATGATTAGTGGTCAAGACCATAACTAAACTTTATCAATTCTTTTTATCAAAGGAAATAAAGAATGTGATATGAAACTTATTGATTATGCTAAGTAATTTTCTGATAAATATATGTTTTCTTTCAACTTCTGGTGGACTATTATTTAGTTATAATATTCATTTCAATATTAATAATGTCATGGAATCTATAAAAGTTTTATTAATTGTACTTTTAAGGTCTGTAAGATGCTATTACATTCCTACATTTTTTATTCCACTCCCTAATGATTTGTTAATTTTATTGCAAGTTTAATGACATAGCACCAGAAATATTGTGTATATGTATGTGTATTTACATACACACATTGATTTTATATTCTTTAAAATATAATTGCGTATAAATAATATACATGCAGATATGTTGAAATAATTTAAAGTAGTAATTAATTTAAGCCAACTCATAAAGAATAACGCCACTATCAGTACCAAAAATTTAACGTATCAGGCTACTGTTCTGTAATTATATTGAACGGTAGGATTGCAACAAATCAGACATTTGATAAACACATGAGCAAATCTAAAAATAAGTCATATCTATAAGTTTTTCTTGTTTAATTTGAAAAATAATTTTAAGGTTAAACTATCTGGAATTTTTTTGATATTTTCTTTAAAAATGAATTCTTAAAAAGATAAAAATTAAAATATTTATGCTAATATAAACCTAGTAAATAGATCTCTTACAATGAGTTCTCTGTTAGCTCCTAAAATGGTCTTGAATTATTTAATGTATTTCTAATATCTTCAGTAAATCATGGCACAATAATTTTTTCATGAGTTCAGTTCTCACAATGGTAGAATTTTAAGGTTTTTAAAATTCACTTTCTTCTTGCTTTGAAGGACAGTAAAACCACTCTTCAATTCATATAGCCCTTATTTCCCTAAATTGATGGAGACAAGCGATGAGGACTCTAATGTCCAATGTCACAGTTTTTTGTATAAACATGAAGTTATGATATGTTCAATATAAAATTTAGATTTTTTTTGTTTTCTGTTTCTTCTGAGGAATTAAAACCAAAAAATGGAGGAAGGCAGGAAGAGGGTCTGAACTGCTAGAGGATTTGTATTTAACTAGACAATCATCTCAAAACGGCCTGATAACTTTGTGCCCCATTGCAAACCTTAACGTATTATAAGGGTAGTCTAAGAAATTGATGCAAGACTTAGTAATGGAAAATTCTTTGTATTCCAATGGCTTTGGATAGTGTTCTTTTTCTCTTTTATCCCTCAAGTTACATGTAAAGATTTTAAAGATTTTTTTATTTAGAAATCCTAGCATGTGGTCACTGTCAGTTGGGGGAGAGTGAAAATACGGGGACTGATGCCTGAGTCCCTGGAGGTTTAATTATACCCAGAATGTTAGCTTTTACTCACAGCAGCCATAATAATTTAGCCACTTCTCTCTAATTATTTTTTTACCCTGTGTACAATTTTAAACTCCTACTTTGTTGTGAGTGAAATAAATGAATTCTACAGTTGCTCCAGTCAAGACTAAGGTGCACCTGGAGAGAGAGAGAAAGAGAGAGGGAAACAGAGTCAGGGCGGGGGTGGGCAGGCAGGGGCGTGGATGGCCAGGTGTCACAGAGCAGCAGATTGCAACAACAAACCAAAAATGAAAGAAATAAGTCTTAATCGCTTACCAAGATGGTATAAGCAGTAGTTTAAAATGCAAGGAAGCTCCAGCTCTTCCTGCTCTATTTACCCCATGAAGAGACTCGAGGTGTAAGCTCAGGCGGCTCCGCACAAATATAAGGGTGGCTGTCCAACTGTTGAGGGAGCCCTGAGCTAAAGACTTTGGCAGGGTTTTTTTTAAGATTTCATTTACTTATTTTTGGAGAGAAGGAAGGGGAGGGAGAAAGAGAGGGAGAGAAACACTGATGTGTAAGAGAAACATCCATCAGCTGCCTCTCACATGCATCCCGACTCCCAACAGGGCACCTGGCCCACAAGCCAGACATATGCCTTGACCAGGAATCAAACCAGTGACTTTTCCATTTGCAGGATGACACCCAACCAACTGAGTCACACAGGTCAGGGCAAAAAGCTTCAGCAGTTTTCTGGACCCTGGGCTTGGGGGAAAGATGAAGGGAAGGGCTAGGAGTGAAAAGGTACTGGGTTCTGAGTGGGAATTGGGGAAAGTGTCTCTTTCTAACTCTTCCCCTGCAAGGCATCCTCAGTACACGAGTCTGAAAATCTATACTTAATAATGAAAATTTAAAAATATTTTTAAAATTCAATTAAAAATGCAAAACCATACCATTTTTTAAAAAAGATCTCTGCTGAAGTCTTCAGAGTACAGGTGTCTGCACTAGGAATGTAAATAGGTGTGGAGAATGACTGGCCAGAGGGGTGTGTGTCCCTGACTCCAACTCCTCTCTGAGGCTGCTGGGAACTGGCAGGGGTCTGGCCCAGTGTGTGGAGGGCAGCTCTCCCCCAGAGGCCTGCCACATAAAGTTTAGTTATTGTCTGATACCCGGCCTGAAAAATCACACATAGGTTTTTAACTGGGAGACAGACTCCTCACCTCTTTCCAAATTGAAGGTTTACACATCAAAAATAGATCTTAAATGGGAGACAGGAACAAGGCATTGATGTTTTGTCATTAAAGTGAACTGAAGTTTTGTTCCTAAATGTTTCTGTAAAAGTTATGAAATAGGTTTGGGTCATAGGGTCTGGGAAGAAAAGGCATCAATTAGAATACGTAAAATTTCTCTCCGCTTGAATGCTGCCAGCCCAGCTTGGTGAATAAACAAATTTTATGCATATACATATAAATATACATATATATTTCACATTTAAAGCTTTTCTCAATATTTTAAAAGCAATATATGTTCAGCATAAGCATCTACCTAATAAAAATTTAAGATATAATTGAGTTGTCAGGTATCTCATTGTTCCAGGAATGTGTCCTTAGAGAGTTTCCTCTTGCTCATACAAACATGTGTAATGTGTCTCTGTTTGTAGGCATATTTGTCTAGTTTTTCATTTATTAAACAGAATCATACAACTTTTTCTAATGATCTATTTCCTAAGTACCTGCTGTATCTTTAAATAAACTTATCGTGAGAACAAACCATGTAAGTTTTTGTCAGTTCTAAGCATAGGAACAACTGAGGTTAAATTAGGGTCCACAAAGCACATAATGATGAGCATTGATGGTATTATTGTTAATTTATTTATCTCTTTTAAGTGTCTAGCTGGTCTAGAATAAAGCATGAAGAAACATATCATCTACTATTTTGGCAGAGAATATAGCCAAGTAGCCAGGTGCTTAATCCTGTGAGAAAGAGGGATTGCACTAGACTTGAGAACAGGGCAAAAAGTTTCATTATAAGGGTACAAGACTCAGTCATGAATGCCATTGAAATTCTGTAGGACAGATAGCAAAACAGACCAGTCAACTGCTACTATGAAGTTGTGTAAACTTCTCACTACCTCTAGTCACATCTTGGATTAGTAGAAGCAGAGAAATCCTTTTCGAATGGAATAGAGGGAGACTTAATGACAACTTGAATTTTTAATGCACTGAACATACCCTGAAATGAAATGCATTAGGCTTTAAAAAGCTTATTTGAATTAGAAATGCTTATATACTTTTAATTGCCAAGTTAAAAAAAAAATATGTTTGGTAGTAGACATGAGGCCTCCTGAGCAATTTGAGCCTTGTTATAAATAATAAAGAAAGCTATATATTTTTCACATATTCAAATGGAAGTTTCAACTTGACTGTAGAGGTGAGATAAACAACTCAAGAAAATGCCATTGACTCAAAATAAAAATTATATAAACCATGAGAATACATAAATAACAGAAGATACAAAATTAGCAGATATAATGGTATAGAATCTGGGTAGAATTATTTCAGCTTCTTCCACTATAGATAATTTATCTCTATAGTTTAAATAAAAATATAGTTTCATATAAAGGAAACAACATACATTCTAAATTCGAATAGTATTCCAATTTCCTCTCTTTACCTTAGAGAAGGATTTAAGAAACCAACATTCACACATTACTGAAATCATATGGTACTTGTCTTTCTCTGACTGGCTTTTTTCATTTAGCATAATGCTCTCCAGGTTCATCCATGCCGTCACAAAAAAATAAGATTTCCTTCTTTTTTACAGCTGAGTAGTATTGCATTGTGTAAATGTACCACAGCTTTTTTATCTGTTCATCTACTGATGGGCACTTGGGCTGCTCCCAGATCGTAGCTATTGTAAATAATGCTACAATGAACAAAATAAACTAACAGACAAGATAGAAACAGACTCACATATACAAAGAACAGCTGATAGCTGTCAGAAGAAAGTGGGTAGAGGGCTGGATGAAAAAGGCAGAGAGACTAAGCCAAAAAAAGCAAAAGAAACAACTCAGAGACACAGAAAGCAGTGTGGTGATTATTAGAGGGAAAGGAGGTGGAGGATGTAGAAGAGGGTAAAGGGGGATCAGTGTTGATGGAAGGCAACTTGACTTTGGGTGGTGAATACATTAGAACTGTACAGTTGAAAACGATATAATTTTATTAACCAATGTCACTCCAATGAATTCAAGAAAAATAAAACAAACTGTAAAAGAACAACAGTACTTCTGCAGAAGGAATAGTTATTGGTTTCAACAATTCCTTTTCTTCAGTTCTTAACCATTAAACAAAAGTAAAATACAGTGTATAATATTTTATTAATGTGGACATGGATGTGGTGTTTACACACATTTATACATATATATATATATACACATGTATCTGCATACATACAAGTGAGGACACAAAAAAACAGTTTATTTATAAAAAAGAAAGTGTTTATTCTTACATGGTTAAACTTCAATTACCTTCAAAGTAGTCTCCATTTGATGTAATACACTTATCCAGATGATTTCTCCACTGCTCCAGACAGTTTTTGAACTCATCAGTTTTGGTGCCTTTTAGTCGTCTGCTGTTTTTTTGCCTCTCCTCTTCCACATTGGCAAAACGCTTCCCTTTGAGGACTTAATCCAGGGAAACGAACAAACAAGGTCGCCCTTAGGGCACGACCCGGTAAATAGGGAGGGTGGGGCCGGGGCTCCTGCTGCTGTTGATCAAAAGCTGATGAACCCTCAGCGTGCTGTGAGCAGGTACATTCTCATGAAATGGCTCAACACCCTGAAAGAGTCTTCAAAAAAATTCACTGAAGCCAAACGCAGCCTCTCACAATGGCGGCTGGTACACTGATAGAGATGGGTTCCCAGAACACCCACGCTGGTGTATGTGGTGGGGAGAGTCCTGTACTACAAGGGGCGTGCCCTCCAGAAGATAATTCCAGTTTGTTTGGGGTCCCCCCTCACATATTTTCTCTCTGTATTTATAACCATGCATGCAGTTACAATCCTCTAAGGGACCAAATTTAGGAATTTGGTCCTTAGGAATTTGGCGAGGAATCATCAGACTTTATCAAACTTGACACAGGATCTTTTTAAATTCATAATGTACTGACAGTTGAGTTTGAGAACATCTCTTCTTCAGGAAAAAAAAAAAACACAACGAAGAATTTTCAGTAAGTACTAACTTGGCTGGCACTTATACAATAATCCTGTATGTAACTCTGAAGCTATTTCAGCACTATAAATGTTAAATGAAAAGGAGATCAAGTCAGCAGAAGTGTCAATAATGACAATTTTCTGGGGTGTCTGGGCTCTAAACAATCATTAAGATGCCTCCATTTGTCAAATATGGAGTAATAGGAGTAACAGGAAAGTTAGGATCTCCATGTAGAGGAGAAATAAAACACACATAATACTGCAGTAATAAGAAATGGACATTTCAAGAATAACTCTGCAAGTTAGTGCATAAATTAGTTATGTACTTAGGAATGGCTTACTAGGGTGTTTTTAATAGCATCTCTTTATTTGATGCTAAATAAGTTACTAGAATAAAAATTATGATTTACATAAGTGCAGTGCTTCTGAAGTGAAAAATTAAACTGTATACCAAAAGAACTTTCACCCACAAATAAAATAAATATTCATAACATACTGAATGGGATAAATGTGACCTACTACTGCTGTCCAAATACTTTTCTAAGGCTGCTTAGTTTTTTGGTCTCAGCCAAAGGGGATACTGGCAGTGAGATGAATGCAGCTTTTCCCTGAAAGGACTAACTAATCCACCACTGCTGCCCAGGTACCACCCTCACTGAGAAGAACCTTGTCACAGACTTTCCTGGAGAGTTTAGTCTTCCTACCGGCTGTTGGGTTCCCAGGCATTCTTCATCAAATAGGCAAGGTTGTCACACAGTGCTTCGTAATTAAATGTTTCACAGGTAAACTTAATTTTGTTGATGGAAAGAGAGTAACAAGAGAAATGTGGCTGGAACTGGACACACAAGCCAGTAACTTTAAAGGAACTTCTTCTAAATAGTGAAAAAGAAAATCTTAAACATGAAAGTAGCTTTCTTTTGGAAAATGTCTTGAATTTTGTCTCATATATTTTTCTGTGTGTAGTAATCATAAGTCTTAACTGAATAAGTATAACTACACTGAGTAGCATTACGAGTAAGTGAATTAAAATAAGATGTCTATTAATGATATTGGAAAAATTGGCATACATATGTAAAAATAGGATATGAGTAAACATCTATATTATATCTTATTAAAGTTATTTTTGGAATGATTAGAACCTAAACATGAAAAAATCATATAGTGTTCTCTATGATATCTTAAATATGATTTCTTAAACACACAAAATACATATCTAATAATTAAAGTTGGGTAAATTTTAGTGCATGTAAATAAAAATCTATATGAATATGTACAGCATAGATATTTTATAAACTATAGAATAGGGACCATATTTAAATATATATTTATACACATGTTTATGTGTATGTGTATAGCTATAATATATATATTATCAAATTACCATAAAACAGAGATAGATATCAATAAGAGAAAAAGAAGCAAATAGAAAAATAACCTAGGGCTACACATAGATAATTCAAAGAAAATTGATGCCAGGTAACCAATAAACATAGGAAAACATCCAATGTTGCTGTAATTAGGGAACTATGAAAGAAGACAAAAACAACGAATTGCAATTTTATACCTATTAGTCTATACAAATTAATATCTTTTTTAAATTAATAAGTTTTGGCTAGGGAGAAAACGAACTCTTTATATATTACTGTGACAGTAATCAGTAGTTTCTCTGGACCTCAATTTAGAAATATCAAGTCGTGCTAAGAAGTGGGTACCACAATCTGGCGATCCATTTCAAAGGGCTCTCCCATAGGGAAATTCTCTCCAGACTTCTTTCAGATAACATAAAAATTTATGCTCATTACATCATTATTGTACAGTTCAATGATGGCACACAACCTAACAGTTCCTCAGTGAGGAATGCGTGAATAAACATTGACTCATTTACATGATGGACTACATCAGAGACGTTCAATTGAATGGAATAAATCTTTATAGCTAAGTATCATAAAAATAATTTTGGGACTTTTTTAGAAGGCAGTTTTCCAAGGAACTTATTTTCTGATAACCTTTACACATATTTAATTTTTTATTTTTATTACTCAGTAATAGCTGACATACAGTATTTTATTAGTTTCAGGTATTTTAAACCTCAAAATAATAGAATATACCTAGTGAGACTGAGACATATAAAATTGCTAATGTTTGGTCTTTTTTACCAACAATAATAGCAATTTCATATGATTCAAATAATGACCTTAAAATAGATGGTAAGTACTAAATATTAAATGAAAATGATCCATCTCAATTTAAGATAGTGTGCATCCTTAGTGAAAGAATAGCTAAACAAGAAAGAAAACAGTTGGGATTTTAGCTATATCTTAATTTTTTTTTAATTTAAAATAAAAGAAAGAGGAGGGCCCAAGATGGCAGAGGGGTAAGTGGAAGGTACACTAACCTCCTCCAAGGACTAATCTGGAATTACAACTAAACTGTAAAGAAATGATCCAGAATAATCAACTGAAGACTAGCTGCAGAGAAGCCTTATAACCAAGGACTGAGAGAAGAAACCACTTCACAACACCATGACTTGTAGGAAGTACAGAGATGTGAGAGTGCAAGCTGGGCTCCCACATGTACCAGCTGAAGTCCTGGAAGGATATTTCGGTGGCTGGGGCGGTTCCCTCAGAGAAGTGCAGGGTCTAAACCCCAAGCTGAGCTCCCCTGCCTATAGCACCAGAGCTGGAAAAGAACCCAGACAACATCCAGCTATGAAAACCAGCAGGGTGTCTCTCTGTCAGGAAAAGATGGTTGGAGACTTAGAGAGCCTCTTAAAGTGCCAATGCACAAAAAAATTATATTTGCATTCACTTACCCTGGGCTCCAGCAGAGGGAGGCCGGAATGGATTTGAGGTACCTGAGGAGAGTCTGGGGCTAGTAGCTCTGGGGAGAGAATTGAAGAAACAGCTATCATGATCCCTGTACTGTGTCATTTCCTACACGATAGGAGCCATCTTTCTCAGGCAGAGTACTCCTCTGAAATGGTGAAATCCTGAGGGGAAGCAATAGCCCAGCCCATAGGAATTACTCTGCCCCAACTTGTGGTGCTTAAGCTAAGAATATGATTATAGCTTTAGTAGATTAACAACAGATCAGTTTAATGACTGATTAGTTTAACAACTAAGGTGGAAAATACAAAGAAGCAGCAAAAAGGAGTCACAAAGAAATAGACCCCAAGTGAAAGAACAAGGGAATTCTCCAGATGAAACAGAAGAAATGGAGGCAAGCAATTTATCAGATAAAGAATTTAGAGTAATGATTATAAAGATACTAGACGGTATGAAAAAAGAGAAATCATAAAAAAGGACCTGTCAGAAATAAAGAATACAATATCTGATATAAACAATAGACTGGAGGGAATAAACAGGAGGTTAGATGAAGCAGAGGACTGAACCAGTAATTTGGGAGGCAAAGTAGAAAAAAAAAACTGAAGCAGAGCAGCAAAATAAAAAAGACTGACAAAAAATGAGGAGAGCTTAAGGTACGTTTTGGACAACATGAAGAGTAACAATGTCTGCATCATGGGAATACCAGGAGAAGCGAATGAGCAAATGATCAACAACCTATTTGAAGAAATATGACTGAAAACCTCCCTAACCTGGTAAAGGAAAAAGTCACAAAAGTCCAGGAAGCTTAGAGAATCCCAAACAAGTTGGACCCAGAGGCCCATACTGAGACACATCATAATTCAAACAACAAGGCTTAAATACAATAAGAGACTCTTAAAAGGCACAAGAAAAAAGCAGTTAACTACAAGGGAGCACCAATTACTGTCGTCTGATTTCTCAACAGAAACATTTCTGGGCAGATGGGAGTAGCATGAAACATTCAAGGTGAAGAAAAGCAAGGACCGACAACCAAGGCTACTTTACCCAAAAAGGCTATCATTTAAAACTGAAGGAGAAATAAAAAGACTCCTAGACAAGAAAAAGCTAAAGGAGTTTGTTAATACCAAACAAGTACTGCAACAGATGTTAAAGGGCTTGCTTTAAAAAAAAGAAAGAAAAAACATACAGAGGAAAACAGTCTAACAATCAAATGGCACTACATATGTATCTATTAATAATCACCTTAAATTTAAATGGCTTAAATGCTCCAATCAAACAACAGAGGGCAGGTGAATGGATAAGAAAACAAGACCCACATATATGCTGCCTCCAACAGACCCAGACTGAAAGATACACATAGACTAAACGTAAAAGGTTGGTCAAGGATATTTCATGGAAATGGAAGAGAAAAAAAAAAAACTAGGGTAGCAGTATTTATATCTAATAAAATAGACTTTAAAACAAAGGACAAAGAAGGATACTACATAATGATAAAGGGAATAGGCCAAAAAGAGGATAAAACCCTGTTAAACATATATGTACCCAACATAGGATCACCTAAATATGTAAAGCAAGTCTTGATGGACATAAATGGAGAAACCGACCAAAATACAGTCCTACTCAGGGATATTAACACACCATTGATTTCAATGGATAGATCTTCCAGGCAGAAAATTAACAAGGATACAGTGGCCTTAAATGACACAATAGATCAAAAGGATTTAATGGATATTTTCGGAGCATTTCACACCAAAAGCAGCAGAATATACCTACTTTTCAAGTCCACATGGAACATTTTCTAGGATATACCACATGTTAGGACACAAAACAAGTCTCAATAAATTTAAGAAGATTGACACCATATCAAGCATCTCTTCTGACCACAATGCTATGAAACTACTAATCAAACACAAGAACACTGAAAAACATGCAAAGACTTGGAACCTAAATAACATGTTGTTAAACAATGAATGTGTCAACAGTGAGATCAAGGAAGAAATCAAATGATGCCTTGAAAAAAATTAAAATGAGGACATAACTATAAAAAATCTCTGGGACACTGGGGAAGCAATCCTAATCGGAATATTTACAGCATTATAGACCTGTCTTAAAAACCAAGAACAAGCTCAAATAAACAACCTAACTTCACACTTAAAGAAACTTGAAAAATGACAACAAACAAAGCCCAATGTGAGTAGAAAGAAGGAAATAATAAAGATTAGACAGAAATAAATTAAATAGAGTATAAAAATGGTACAAAAGACCAATGAATCCAAGAGCTGGTTTTTTAAAAGATAAACAAGATTGACAAACCTTTAACCAGACTCATCAAGAAAAAAGGACAAAAATAAATAAAATCAGAAATGAATGAGTAGAAATAACAACTGACACCAATAAATACAAAGGTATTTCTACAAAGGTAAGAAAATATTATGAAATACAAAGGTATTCCTACAAAGGTAGGAAAATATTATGAACAATTGTAAGACAAAAAACTAGACAACCTGGGTGAAATGGATAAATTCTTATAATCATACAATCTTCCTAAAGAAAAGAAGGAACAAACAGAGAATCTGAATAGGAAGAGTACACCTAATGAAACTGAAGCAGTAATTAAAAAAAAGAAAAACTCCCAATAAACAAAAGTCCTGGATCTGATGGCTTCACAGGTGAATTTTACCAAACATTCTGAAAAACACTAATGCTTCTCTTTTTCAAACTATTTCAAAAAATTCAAGAAGAGTGAAGGCTTCCAAATTCATTTTACAAGGCCAGCATTATCCCAATTCCAAAGCCAGATAAAGAGATTGCAAAGAAAGAAAATAATAGGCCTATATCCCCTATGAACATGAATGCTAAAGTCCTCAACAAATATTAGTCAACTGAATACAGCAATGGATCAAAAAAGATCATACACCAAGATCAAGTGGGATTTATTCCAGGAATTCAAGGTTGGTACAACATTTGCAAATCAATAAATGCAACTCACCACATAAACAAAATAAAGAATTAAAAACCAGATGATCATATCAATAGATGCAAAAATGCTTTTGATAAAATCCAGCACCTATTTAAGATCAAAACTCTGAGCAAAGTGGGAATAGAGGGAACATACCTAAACCTAATAAAGGTAATAGACAAACCCACTGTGATCATCAACAATGGGCAAAAAGTATAAGCATTCCCCTTAAAATTAGGAATAAAACAGGAATATCCACTTTCACCTCTTTATCAACACGGTACTGGGAGTCCTAGCCATGGCAATCAGATAAGAAGAAATAACAGGATCCAAATTGGAAAGGAAAAAGTAAAACTGCCTTTATTTGCAGATGACATGATACCGTACGTTGAGAACCCCAAAGATTCCACCAAGAAACGACTAGAACCAATAAATGAATTCAGCAAAATAGTAGGATACAAAATTAATATCCAGAAATCAGTTGCATTTTTATATGCCTATAACAAACAGAAAGGGAAATTAAGAAAATAGTCCCATTCACAATTGCTTCACAAAGAATAAAACACCTAGGAATAGACCTAACCAAGGATATAAAACACCTGTACTCAGAAAATTATAAGACACTGAAGAAATAAATTGAAGAAGATACTAATAAGTGGAAACACATACTGTGTTCATGGATAGTAAGAATTAACATGATTAAAATGTCCATACTACCCAAAGCAATCTATAGATTCTATGCAATTCATATCAAGAGTCCAATGATATATTTCACAGGCCTACAACAAATATTTCAAAAATTTATATAGAACCACAAAAGGCTCTGCATAGCAACAGCAATCCTGAGAAAGAACAAATTTGGAGGTATCATGCTACCTAACATCAAACTATACTATAAGGCCATAATAATCAAAACAGCATGGTGCTGGCATAAAAACAGACAAATAGATCAACGGAACAGAACAGAGAGCCAAGAAATAAACCTACACTTTTATAGTCAATTAATATTTGACAGAGGAAGCAAGCACGCACAATGGGTTAAAGATAGTTTATTCAATAAACAGTTTTGGGAAAATTGGATAGATACATGCAGAAAAAATGAAACAAGACCACTTTCTTATACCACGCACAAGAAGGAATTCAAAATGGATCAAAGACTTAAATGTTAGACCTTAAACCATAAGATTCCTAGAAGAAAACAAAGGTAGCAGAATCTTGGACATTACTTATAGTGATTTTTTAATTGGATATATCTCCCCAGGCAAGGAAACAAAAGACAAAATAAACAAACGGGAATACATCAAACAAAAAAGTTTTTGCACAGCAAAGGAAATCATTAACAAAATAAAAACACAACCCAGAGAATGAGAGAACATATTCACTGATACATCTTATAAGGGTTAATATCCAAAATATATAAAGTACTTCTAAAACTCAACACACACACACACACACACACACACACACACACTTAAAAATGGTAGGGACCTGAATAGACACTTCTCGAAAAAGGACATTCGAATGGCCAAGACAAATTAGAAGATGCTCAACATGACTAATCATCAAGGAAATGCAAATTAAAACCACAATGAGATATCATCTCACAGCTGTTAGAATGGCTATCATCAATAAATAAACAAACAAAAAGTGCTGGCAAGGACGTTGAGAAAGGGGAATCGTTTTGCTCTGTTGGTGGGAATGAGGATTGGTGCAGACACTGTGGAAAGCAGTATGGAGATACTTCAAAAAAAATTAAAAATGGATCTTCCTTTTGATGCAGCAATCCCACTTCTGGGAATATACCCAAAGGAACCAAAAACATTAATTCAAAAGAATATAAGTGCCCATATGTTCTTTGCAGCACTATTTACATTCACCAGGATATGGAAGCAGCCCAACATTCTATCAGTACAAGAGTAGATAGCCCTTGCTGGTGTGGCTCAGTGGACTGAGTGCCGGCCTGTGAACCAATGGTTACCAGTTTGATTCCCAGTTGGGGCACATAGCCAGGTTGCAGGTCTGGTCCCCAGTAGGGGGTACATGAGAGGTAACCACACATTTATATTTCCTTCACTCTCTTTCTCCCTCTTCCCCTCTAAAAATAAATAAATAAAATATTTAAAAGATAGGTGAGTGGATTAAAGAACTATGGGACATTTACACCATGGAATTTTACTGGGTCATAAAAAAAAGAAAAATTTACCCTTTGCAACAGTATGGGTGGACCTGGAGAACATTATGTTAAGTGAAATAAGCCAGTCAGAGAAAGAAAAATACCATGTGATTTCATTCACATGTGGAATCTAATAAACAAGCTGAACCAACAAACAAAGCAGAGACAGACTCATAGATGGAGAGCAGATGACAGCTGGCAGGGGGTCAATTAGGGGATAGATGGGTTAAGCAAAAATGTAAAAGGACTCCTGACACAGACAACAGTGTGGTGATTGCTGGCGGGGAGGGAGGTATAAGGGGACTAATGGTAAGGGAAAAAATACAATGAAGATTAAATAAAATTATTTTAAAAGGAAATACAGTAAAAATAAATAAATAAATAAAAGAGATGAAAAATATTCCCAGTAACAGCAAATAAAATGCTCAGGAATATATTTAATTATAAACACAAATAACTAAAAATAATAATGCCTTCTATAGGAAGTAACATAACACCTCATTAAATAAAAGAATAGAGAATAATCTAAAATTAAAATTATGGAGTGTATAAAGGGGTTAAAGTTAATTTTATTTTTCATTATAGTCTAATTAAAATTTCAATGAGAATATTTTATTTGAAAATGAGAAAAATTTTCTTTACAAAAATTTAATATAATAAACAAATTTGATAACTGAGGCAGACTATTTTAATATTATGTTTATTAGTGTTCTCCAGAAAAACCAATAGGAGGTGCACGCACATGTGCATGAGTGTGTACAGGCTCTCTGAGTCTCCAGCTTACCAGCTCACTCTGCAGATGTTGGGACTCTCCAGCCTCATAATCATGTGAGCCAATTCCTTTCAGGAATTATCTTTATAATAATAATTATTATTACTAATTAGTTGGCAAGTGATGATTGATACAATTAATCTATGTTAAAATATGGGTTATTTCTTAATGATTAATAATACTTATTATAAATGTTTATTATAAGGATTTGGCTTACACAATTATGGAGGCTGGGAAGTCCTCAGCCTCCATAATTGTGTAAGTTGGCAAGCTCGAGACCCAGGAGAGCAGATGGTTAAGCTCCATTCTGAGTCTAAAGGCCTGATAAGCAAGAGAGCCAATGATGTAGTTCTCTTCTGAAGGCCAGCAGGCTCATGCCTTAGGAAGAGAAAATGTTTACATGATTAAATAATTTTTATAAAGGGTAAAAATTTGAAAACCTCCTTTCCTAAATCAAGTGAGTAAATATTGAACCTGTATCATAAAGAATACAAGGTAAAAATGACTTTGCGAGACTGCTACTTTTGATCTTTTGAATTTTAGGAATAGCTGGCATTAATATATTAATCTTAGCAATGAATTCTATGAGAAGATGGTTGCAGTGGAATGGCATATGTTTTGGAACCAGATAAAAAGGGATTAATTACACATCTACAATACGATTTGGGTGACTTGGCAAAAGTTCTACAGTATCTCAGTTTTATTTTCTGTAAAATGGAGTTAGCAAAAACTACCAAATGTAAGACGATTAGATCTTTAGTCTTAAAACTGAATGTTTCCTGTTGAAACAATGGGTCTTTGAGGTCCTCTACAAACTTTGATATCTACCAATCAACATGTCATTGAATTCTTCCATAAAGGAAAAATCACTGCTGAAAGAATCAGTTCCTTGGATTGACAAATTAGTATATATTCTACCAATAGGTAAGTGTTCTGCTGAACCAGCATAATACTAAACACAAGTGAGTATTGATATGTAATTCACATATTGGACACACTTGCCAGTTGGATGAAAGAACTATAATCTATGGAGTGTTCTTAGATGGTATTTACAACTATTTTCACTTTTCCAGTACTTGGATCTTATTTTTTCATGATTTTCTCTAAACAATGTAAAAGTTGATAAATTAGGTTTCTGCTTTGCAAATTAAAATCACATCTAGGGTATAATCCCAGCAGTGGAATTGCTGGTTCAAAAGGCAGTTCCATTTTTAGTTTTCTGAGGAAGGGGGAAAAGGGACAAAACTGTACTTGAACAACAATAAAAAACAGAAACAAAAAAAAATAAGGATAAAAAAATAAAATCATGTCTAATTTTGTTCATTGATTACACTTAAGATATTATTGTAATTTTGGATTTCCAAACTCTTTAGTGATAACCTTTTTACAGTTATTTATTTTTTTAATCATCTAAATTTATATGGAGATTTTATGTTTAATTCTCAGAATGTAAACTTCAAATTATAAATTTAATCATTACATATTTTACAGTAAGTTGACTGCCATTATCAATTACTTGAAATAAAAATCCTCTTCTGTAGCAAGAAGGCAAAATATCTGAGGACCAAGGGAAAGGCATAATAATGCTTGAGTGTCTTAACAGAAAGCTAAATGTCCAACCAAAGTATACTCATCATTGTTGGGAAGACAGTATTTTGATGTATGAAATGGAGATACCTGGTGGATTTCCCCAAATATTTTGATTATCCAGCCTCCTTTGAAATATCTGAGCCTGTAGAAGATCAAGTAGTAGTACCTCCCCACCTGAAGGAAAGTGATTAAATTATTTAAAAAGCGTCAAGGTTAAATGGCTAGCAAGCAGGCCTTACCACATGGACATGTTCAATAAAGCATAGTCATATTAGGAAGAAAATAAATAAACCCCCAAAAAGAATTTTAAATTTAAGAGACCAAGATGGCGGAGGAATGAATGGAAGTCACACTAACCTCCTCCCAGGACCAATCTGGAATTACAACTAAACTGTGGAGAAATCACCCAGAAAAACAACTGAACAACAGTGAGAGAGAAGTTTTATAACCTCAGTCAGACAAAAGAATCAGTTTCAGCACAGCATGACTGGTAAGGAGCACGGCAGACATGCCAGAAAGCTGGCTGGGTACCCTCAGGTGGCAGAGCCAGAGGGATATTTAAGCAGCCAGTTGGATCCCCCTGAGAAGAGTGGGGTCTAAACCATAAGTGGGGATCCCGAGCCTTCAGCACCAGAGCCCAAAAAGTACACAGATAACAGCCAACTGAGAAAAGTGTCAGGGATGCTCTCTGCCAGAGATGGGCGGCTGGAGACTAAAAGAACTGTTTAAACGGCCAATGCATAAATTCTCATTTGTAGCAACTTACCCTGGGCTCTGGGAAAGGCAGGGGTAGAGTGGACTAGAGATGCCTGAGGAGAACCTGGGGACGGAGGTTTTGAGGAGAAAACTGAGAGAGCAGCTGCTGAGATCCCAGTGCTGAATCATTCCCCACATGGCAGCAGCCGTCTTGCTCAGGCAGCCCATTCCCTCCAAGCAGCACCAGCCTGAGGGGAAACATTAGCCCCACCCACAAGAGGGATTCTGCCCTGCCCTATGGTGATTAAGCCTAACTGCTGAGCACAGAGTGACTAGATTAACAACTGAAGAACACAGCCACAGACAGGAGATCCCAGGAATTGTCAATCAGGCTGCTTAAGGTCAGATGGGGTTAACTAATCTGACATCACCAGAGGTGGATCCAGAAAGAAAAAAAAACACAAAAAAAAACAGCAGTAAATACTAGAGGCTACCAAGACAAAATCCACTGTGGTCTTCATGATTTGCCATATTTTCTTTACTACATAGCTTTTTAACATTCATTTCTTATTCATCAAGCTGGCACATATTAAGTCATGAGATTTCATAACAGTTTATTTCTCTCCTTTCTTATAATAGTCTTAATTCCTTTACAGCCTTATTAATACTGGTTCATTGGCTATTGATACTGGGATTGCAGGGGGGAGTTATCTTCGTGGTCATGGATTTGTTTCCTGGGCTTTGTGGTTTTGCTCAGGCAGCCAAATAATGGGAAGACAAAGAAACAACCCCCAATCGAAAGGAAAGGAAGAATCCTCAGAAAGACTACTAAATGAAATAGAGGCAAGAACACTATCAGATAGGTAACTAAAAAAAAATATGGCTATAAGGAAGCTCAGTGAGATCAGTGAGCTCAGTGAGAATTATAAAAAACTACAGGGAAACTATGAGGACTTACTGCAAACTATATCAGCATGAAAAAGGACATAGAAACTATCAACAAGAAACAAGAGAAAATGAAGAATACAATTTCTGAATTGAAAAACACAGTAGAAGGAATTAAATGCAGGCTAGATGAAGCAGAGGATTGAATCAGTGAGCTGGAGGACATGGTAGGAAAAAACTCCCAGAAAGAGCAAGAAAATGAAGACTCAAAAAGAACAAAAAGGTGTTAAGGGAAATGCAGGACATCATGAAACATAATAATATCGATATAATAGGAATACCAGAAGGAGAAGAAGAGGAGCAAGGGAAAGAAAATCTGTTTGAAAAAGTAATTATGGAAAACTTTCCTAATTTGAGGAGAGAAAAAGATCACACAAGTTCAGGAAGCACAGAGGGTCCCAATCAAGAGGAACCCAAAGAGACCCACTCTAAGACACATCATAATTAAAATGGCAGATATCAAAACAAAGAGAGAATCCTAAAGGCAGCAAGAGAGAAACAGGAAGTAACATACAAGGGAGCACCAATAAGGCTAGCAGTTGACTTCTCCACAGAAACACTGTAAGCTAGAAGGGAATGGCAAGAAATATTCTGAGTAATGAAAAGCAAAGGGCTGTAACCAAGACTACTCTACCCACCAAAGTTCTCAATTAAAATAGAAGGCAAAATAAGGAGTTTCCCAGACAAAAGAAGGCTAAAAGAATACAGCCAACTGTATGGCTTACCTCTACCAAACCACCACTGCAAGACATGCTAAAGGGGCTGCTTTAAGAAGATGAAGAAAGAGAGTGAGAGAGAGAGGAACACAGGTAGAAAGGGGAAAAATGAATAAGTACCTATCAAGAATAACTTTAAATGAAAATGGATTAAATGCTCCAATTAAAAGACATACAGTAGCTGAATGCATAAGAAAACAGGACTCACACATATGTTGCCTACAAGAGACCCACCTCAGAACGAAAGACTTACACAGATGGAAAGAGTTGGAAAAAGATATTCCAAGCAAATGGGTAGGAAAATAAATCCAGGGTAGAAATACTTATATCAGACAAAATAGACTTCAAAACAAAGGCAATAAAAAGAGACACAGAAGGACACTTCATAATACTCAAGAAAACATAAACATTGTAAACTTATGTGCACCCCAACATAGGAACACCCAAATATATAAGGAAAATCCTGGAGGACTTCAAGAAAGATACAGACAACAACACACTTATAGTAGGGGATTTTAATACCCCACTGTCCACGATCGATAGATCTTCCAAAAAAAATCAAGAAGGATATTGCAGAACTGAATGACACATTAGACCAAATGGACTTAACTGATATATATAGAAACTTTCATCCCCAAGAAGCAAAGTACACATTCTTTTCAAATGCACATGGAATATTTTCAAAGATAAACCAAATGACAGCACACAAAACAAACCTCAACAGAATGAAGGAAACTCAAACCATATCAAGCATTTTCTCATATCATAAGGGCTTAAAATTAAAAACCGACCTCAAGGGAAAAACTCAAAAACATTCAAACTAGGGAGACTGAATAGCATGGAATTAAACAATGATAGGGTCAATGATGATATCAAAGAACAAATCAAAAAGTTTCTGGAACAAATGAAAATGAACACACAACAGTGCAAAACCTATGGGACACAGTAAAGGCAGTCCTGAGAGGAAAGCTCATAGCAATACAGGCCTACCTAAAAAAGATAGAATCATTTCAAAGAAGGAACCAAATCCTGTATCTACAAGAAGTGGAGAAACAAAAGCAAACAAAGCCCAGAGCAAACAGAAGGAAGGAAATAATCAAGATCAGAGCAGATTTGAAAGACATAAAGACTAAAAGAACAATTAAAACTATCAATAAGTCAAGGAGCTGGTTCTTTGAAAAGATAAAATTATCAAGCCTTTAAGCAGACTCATCAAGAAAAAAGGAAAAGGACTCAAATAAATAAAATCAGAAATGAAAGAGGAGAAATTACAACTGATACCACTGAGATACAAAGGACTGTAAGAAATTACTACAACGAACTCTATGCCAAGAAATTTGAAAACCTGGGTGAAATGGACAAATTTCTAGAAAAATACAATTTTCCGAAACTGAATGGAAAAGAAGCAGAAAATCTGAACAGACCAATAAAGCTGGTGAAATTGAAGAAGTAATCAAAAATCTCCCAGCACACAAAGCACTGGATGAGATGGTTTCACAGAATTTTACAAAACATTTCAGGAAGAGCTAAACCATGTCCTTCTCAGACTATTCCAAAAAAATATAAGAAGAGGGAAGACTCCCAAACTCATTTTATGAGGCCAGCATCTTCCTAATCCCAGAACCACATAAAGACACAATGAAGAAGGAAACTACAGGCCAATATCGCTGATGAACATAGATGCTAAAATCCTCAAAAAATATTGGCAGACTGCATCCAGCAATACATTTAAAAGGTCATCCTCCACAATCAAGTGGGATTCATCCAGGGATGCAAGGATGGTACAATATTTACAAATCAATAAACGTAATATATCACATAAACAAAAGGAAAGACAAAGGTCACATGATCATATCAATAGATGCAGAAAAAGCATTTGATAAGGTACTACACCCATTTATGATAAAAACACTCAGCAAAGTGTGAGTAAAGGGAGCATACCTCAACATAATAAAGGCTTTATATGAGAAACCTACATCCAACATTATACTAAATGGGCAAAAACTAAAAGCTTTCCCACTAAGATAGGGAACAAGACAAGGATGTCTTCTTTTACCACTTCTATTCAACATAGTATTAGAAGTCCTAGCCATAGCAACAAGGCAAGAAAAAGAAATAAAAGGCATCCAAATTGGAAAGGAGGAAATAAAACAGTCATTGTTTGCAGATGACGTGATAGTGTACGTAGAAAACTGATAGACTCCACCAAAAAATGACTCAACCTAATAGCTCAATTTGACAAAACAGTAGGATACAAAGTCAATATTCAGAAATCAAAGGCACTTTTGTATACTAACAATGAAATATCAGAATCAGAAATCGAGGGGGGGGAAATCCCATTTACTGTAGCAATAAGAAAAATAAACTACCTAGGAATAAACTTAACCAAGGAAGTTAAAGACCTGTACTCAGAAAACTACATAACATTGAAGAAAGATATTAAGGAAGACACAAATAAATGGAAGCATATACCGTGTTCATGGATTAGAAGAATTAACATCATCAAAATATCCATACTACCCAAAGTAATTTATAGATTCCACACAATCTCTATTAAAATACCAATGACATATTTCACAGATATAGAACAAACATTTCAAAAATTTATATAGACTCACAAATACCCCAAATAGATGCAGCATGTTTGAGAAAGAAGAACAAAGTAGGAGGGATCATAATACTTGACATTAAACTATAATGTAAGACCACTGTAATCAAAATAGTCTGATACTGGCATAAGAACAGACACATAGGTCAATGGAACAGAGTAGAGAGCCCAGAAATAAACCCATGTCTCTATAGTCAATTAATATTGGACAAAGTGAGTAGAAGTATAAAATCGAGTAAAAACAGCCTCTTCAACAAATGGTGTTGGGAGATCTGGACAGCTACACACGAAAATGAAACTTGACCACCAACTTACACCACACACAAAAATAAACTCAAGATGGATAAAAGACTTAAATATAAGTCACAACATCATAAAGGTTCTAGAGGAGAACATAGGCAGGAAAATCTCAGATATTCATGCAGCAATATTTTCAATGATATATCTCCTAGAACAAGGGATGTAAAGGAAAGAATAAACAAATGGGACTTCATCAAAATAGGAAACTTCTGTATGGCTAAAGAAAACAGCAAACTGAAAAGGGAACCAACTATATGGGAAAATGTATTTGCCAATGATACCTCAGACAAGGGTTTGAGCTCCAAAATATATAAGAACTCACACGACTCCACTCCAGAAAGACAAACGATCCAATAAAAAATGGGCAAAGACCTGAACAGACACTTCTCCACGGAGGACATACACAGAGCCCAGAGACATATGAAAGGATGCTCAGCATCACTAGCCATCAGAGAGATGCAAATGAAAACCACAATATGATACCACTTCACACCAGCCAGAATGGCCATCATAAACAAATCAACAAACAACAAGTGCTGGTGAGGATGTGCAGAAAAGGGAACCCTAGTGCACTGTTGGTAGAAATGCAGGCCGGTGCAGCCACTATGGAAAACAGTTTGGAATTTCCTCAGAAAATGAGAAATGGATCTGCCTTTTGACTCAGCAATTCCATTGCTGGGGCTATCCCCTAAGAATCCTAATTCAAAAGAACCTGTGCACCCCAGTGTTCATAGCAGCACAATTTACAATAGCCAAGAATTGGAAGCAACCTTTGTGCCCAACAGTAAATGAGTGGATTAAAAAAACAAGGTACATTTACCCAATGGAATGCTATGTAGCGGAAAGAAGGAAAGAGGTACTACCCATAGCAAGAGTATGGATGGAACCAGAGAGCATTATGCTAAGTGAAATAAGCCAGGTGGTGAAAGACAGATACCATATGATCTCACAAGTGGAGCCTAATCAACAAAATAAACAAGGAAGCAAAATATAACCAGCAACATTGAAATAAAAAAAGAACTGACAGTAACCATAGGGGAGGAGGGAAGGGGATAACAGGGGCAAAGGAGGAGGGGAAGGGTCATCAAGGATCACGCACAGAGGACCCATTAACAAAGCCAAATGGGGGAAGGTTGGAGAGTGGGATATGGGGTGGATGTGGCTGGGAAAGTGGTGGCGGGAAACTGGTGACAAAAAAAAAATAGGGTGAGGCTAAGGATAGTATAGGAAATTGAGAAGCCAAAAAACTGATATGTACAACCCATGCACATGAAATAAGCGGTGTGGGGATGATGGGATTGGGTGCAGGGTGGAGGGCAAAATTGGGAGAAAAAAATGGGACAAGTGTAATAGTGTAATCAATAAAATATATCCCCCCAAAAAGAATTTTAAATTTATGTTGTAATCTGTGCACATCTTCAATATTGGAATAAAGATAAGAGACTTGGGTATATAGCGTAGTTATCCAAACTGTTTTTTGGTTTTATAATTGAGAATTATGTGACAAAGTTCATATGTTTGTGATACTAAGTAGAAAAGAGTTGTTGATATTTGAAAATTACAGTGGAGAATGACTCGGGATATAGGGAGGGCATTAGGGCTCATAAATTAAATGAAGATAAAGAAAAATGAGATTCAAATAAGGCTGGCAAGGGAATACAAACAAATGAAAGTATACTGGCACTTTATAAAGGAATAGTAAAGTTTCGATACTCCACACAGTTTGAAAATACAGATGAGGAAAAATAACAAGGGTAATGCGAAGTCAATTATCAAGTCAGTTATCTAAGATCAGAGTAAATGGAATAGTAGGTCCTTAGTAAAAATCAGTCTTGATTGTATTCACTCAACACATACACTGCACGACTTTTACGCACCTGTCATTGTGCTAAAATGTCAACATTGAAGTTTCACTCTTTGATGATGAAGAGAGAGGTAAAATAACAAACACTAAGGGGAAAGAGTAGGAAGGAGAACTCCTGCGCCTTTCTTTGACCAGTTAAGCAACTGTTCTTTTAGAATTAAACATACATATATATCACAGCACTGGTATGGTGAAAGTCACAGAAGACTAAATCATTGTGAATTAGAAATATTGCAAACTTTGGAAATAATAAAAAGGAAACAGACAACTCCCTGCCCATACCTCCCCAGCCTCATCCAGTATGTATTTTGAAATGTTGTCATTGTTTTAGGGAATACTACTTCACTGCTTTATTAAATACTGCCCTGTATTGCCTTTTGTATGTTTTACATGAATTAATTTTTAAATTACAAATGATATGTATTTTTCATAAAAGATTGAGGTATATTTTATAATTTATATCCCATTCATAATTTTTCATGGTTCTGGACCTACTTAAAGTGTTCATTTAGTACATATAAAATAATAAATGATCTGGTTACAAGTTAACACATAAGGACTCTTATTATAAAGGTTATACTAAAATTAGAAACAATTACTGATGTGGTACAAAACTGCGGCTCTTTAAAATTATGTATATATATGTGTGTGTATATATATGTATATATATATCTCCCCAAATTAATGAATATATAATATTCACAACATTATATATTATAATAGTTTTATATAGTGGGTGTGTAGCACAATATAATAGAAAACTCAGTAAAATAATGTGTCACAGGACAAAGAAGCAATTGTAAATATCCTTCATATCTAAGATATTATAACTATAATTGTAAGAGAAATGAGGCTTATGATGTGGGTTTGTAAAGTATCCCTCAGATATTAAATAAAATAGAACGGCAATGAAATATCAGACTGAGTCATGCAGAGAATAACAAGGAAGCAGAAAAGGAAGAACATGCAATTAATTTTGCAACTCCAGAGTAACCATCTCTGTATTCTTCTCGGCAATATTTCCTGTCAGTGAAATCAAAGATTAAGGGAGCACTAGCTATTGGCCTCTCAGGCAAATCGAGTACCAGAGAGCTTTGAGTCAGTGACCATATTAAAAATGATTTGTACATCATTATTTAAATGTAATTTTAGCAAATTATATTAAGCACAACTTTAGTTTTTTAAATGATTTCTCAAGTCTGAAATTGTGGCTAGAATTATTTTTAATTTATAATGTATGGTACTCATCAAAGATGCTTTAGGGACTCCAGAAATATCACATACAGGCAAAATTTTAAAATGGAATAACTTTTAACTTGAAATATAGATTCAATAAATTCAGACATGTTTTTATATAAATATTAATTTATTTTCTATTAAATTCTTAAATATTGACACTTTATAAGGAAAGGGGATTTTATTGTGTATCATATAATCCTATTTTTTTCTGAGTCATTTGTATCAGAATTACCTGTGCACATGGGAAAAATGGAGACTCTGGCTCCCAAGAATCTGCATCTCAGAAAGCAAGTACATGGGATTTATAATTTTACTTCAAACCTCAGGTGATATAGCTGCACTTTAAAGATTGAGAACCACTGGCTGTACTAGAAAATGGGTGAAGATACATGCTGTTTGAGTGGTAGAATGGAGCATTGTTCTTTTACATTAAATTTAAATGAAACACCTTTGCAACAACTCTGAACTATATATATGGATAATTACATTTTTTGTTTCTGGGTGAAGAAGTTGTCTAGAAAAATCCAGATAATACCCTCGAAAATGATAAAGTTTCTGGAGAGTTTGAATTTGAGTCTTAACTTTTGAGATGAATCATCTTAAACATTTTATAAAATAAAATAATGATTTTTAAAAACTTAATGGATATAGGGTTTTTTGCCTATGTTAACATTTTCAATAGAAAATGTTCTAGAACTAAAATAGCCATTTTTTATTATGCTCAGTTGATTTTCAGACTGTTGTAAAAATTAATGTCAACTCAAATTCGTAAGAATTCAGTCATGAATAACTTGTTCCGGAGCTGAGACAGGATATGAACTAGCATTTTTTTATGTACCCTTTAGTTTTGAAGATTGTATAGAGCTGCTAAACCTTTAAAATCATCCCTTTCACCTTTTTCTGGGCAGCACATTTTCTAACCTTCTTTGTTACTGGTCTGACCTTGAAACTGACTTCTAACCAATGAAAGAGGAGAGGCAAGGATATTTGGCATATAAAGGACAGGACTCTGGAAACTTCCTGCTGCCGGGCTCCTCCAAGCCCTCTTCCCAGAGGGAAACCCACAGAATGAAATTATAAGGCATTTGTTGAAGAGAGCCTAGGTTGCCACTAGCTATTTTTATGTTCTATAAACTAAAACTAAAACTAAAAATAAAAATTGAGACTTAAAATATCACAAACACAATCCTTTATGTTCAAGCCTTTATAATTTTAGGAATCTGTCTGTTAATGCAGCCTAACCTCTGGTAATACAAAGAAGAAAACTAATTTAAGTTAATGTTTGGTAAACATACCTAAATTAACCTTCAAAAACAGTGGCAAGAAAATGAGTAAGGGAGAATTAAAGTATATTTACAAATTTTAAGAAAAAAAAAACCCATAATGTTTTACTATCCTGAATCACATGAATGAAGAATGGTCAATATATCAAATGGTATTATACAGGCATTTTGTAGATCCAAATTCTCTTTTGCTGAATTGCTTGGACAATTTCACAATGATGAGATACTCTACCATTTTGTGAAATCAGTCTACTTGATTATAACTACTTCACTGAATCTCAAAGAATTCTGTAGCAGTGGTCTGATGTGAATATTTGCTGAAGCTGAATTTCTATATGGAGCTCTGAGATGTCTGAACATGCTTTTCAAATGTTCCTTGAGTCCCTTGACTAAAGGATATTTTTATTTTTGCGTGTCACCTTTTCAAAACATATCCGTCTCTTTCCTTGGCCTCTGTGGTAATTAATAATTCATCCTCATCCCCATCTGCAGAGACGGAGCTAGGTGCCCTTCTTCAGTATTTCAAGAATAACCTTTCCAGGGAATCACATTACAGTTCTTGTAACGAGGCTTATCTATTCAATAGGTAAAATGTGATTTTTAAAGAACAAAACTAGCTTTAGCATTCCAAAGAATGTCATTTAATCTAACTTAAAAATACAGTTTAATCTTAACTAACCACCTTTCCTTACCTAGTTTATGTTAACAAAAATAGAGCTTCATGCTTATATAAGATGATCCAGACATCTGTCCTTTGTTGACTACAAACGCCATGGAGGAAATTATTGCAGCAAATCAGAAACCACCCGAGTACTGGGGAGAAAATTTATGTACTGGGTTAAGTATATTACGGTGTGGGCCGAAGGAGCAAGCAGATATAAATAATTATGTTTTAGAAGAAAAAGGCACAGGGATCATGGTGAAAACAATTAGTATTTAAAACAGTGCAAACTTATTATGTAAAGAAAGGGTGAAAATTAAAAATAGCATCCAGACAAAAGAATGATGAGACATACAATAAACATGCATTTTCTGCTTTCTGAGGAGTTATGGGTAGTCTGTTTCTTTTAGGGAATCTTTATTTTTTGAGTTACATGGGTTATGAATTTATTTTTATAATCAGTAAAATGTTTGGAAGAGACACCTATCTTTCATAATTTTAAGAAAATTTGGTTTAAAAAAAACCAGTGTGCCTTCTTCTTAACTTACAGAAATTTTTCCATTGTTAATTAAAAATAATTTAAGAAATGGTATAATGTTTATTTAAAGCCTGAATTACTATCTTTACACTGACCAGGCATATTTCTGTATAATTTTGTAAAGGCAAGTGAATTTTAGTTAACCAAATATTTTAAAATACCTGATTTTTTTTCATTCTTAAAGTTACATATACCTAATGTGAAAGTAGAGGCAAATGCAAAATATTTAGCTTTACAAAAATCTTATAAAATACTAATTGAAACTTAATATTCTTTACCTTTTAAACTAAAATCTTAAAAAATCTATATTTGAAATTGCAAACCCATGTTATTCTAAGCATTAAGAAAATAATCCAACTTTACTAGTATCTTTATAATCATAGGTTCTTATAAACATACTTTTTAAAGAAAAGCTCTTGTTTCTATTCAAGCCAAATTGATCTTCTAATGATTGGATTACAATCATTTCAAGGCCACAAAAGTTTGACTGAATTTGATTCACATGAGTTACCAAACTCCTGGTTTTCATCTTTACTTAAAGGCATCACTCAAAGTATAGAACAGAAACTGAAAAGATTGATGGGTTTTTATTCTATACATTAGAATAGAATTGCCCAAGTTTTTATACGGTGCTTTTCCAAACATAAGTTACCAGAAAGCTCTCTACCACAACATGAATTAAAGAAATACTGGTATTATATTATCAAGATATATAATCAAGACATATATCAAGATATAACATAATATAAAATATTATTTAACATATAGTACAATTAATATATTATAAATATTATATCATTTAATATATTATGATTTTAAGTGAAAAATCTACTATAATCATTATTTAATTAATCTTCACAATTTTATCAGTAGGTATTGTTTATATAATTTAATATTTGACAAAATTGAATGTTCCTGGTATCATTTATAACTCAGTCATAAGAACCTTGCAAATTTATAGATCACTTTTAACTGACTAATTTATTTAAAATATTTTTAGTGAGTTACTTGTCTGGATTTAAATAACATTTTAGATTGTTTTGCAATGATTGTCTTTATATTTACTAAGCCCCCTGGAAGTAATCTGCCTTTCTGTTTTGAAATAAGTAAAGGAATCTGTCGAAGTCGCCAGATCAAATATTTCATGTTAGGTAGCCACTGGATGTTGCTGTAGCCAAGGCTCTTAAATATTCCACAAAGGTAAGGTGTTATCTAACTCCCAGCCAAGGCTGAATGAAAAGAAAATAATGAAAAGCCAGAATTGAGGATTCAGGTAATACAGTTATAATAATATAATGGTTAGCTTTTTCCTTCCCTTGCCATACATTTTTCTTTGCCAACTTTTCTTTTTTATTCATTGTACTGTGTACTTAATCTGATTTTTCCTCTTAAATTTTATAGTCTCCCATTTATTTCCTTTTCATTTTCTCCTTTTTTAAAAATTGTGGCCCATATTTTAACTATTGGAAGTCCTTTTATACTGCTTTTCTCCACATATTTGAAGTACCATATGTATATATAAACATATATAAATGTGAAGTTTATATTTCTTACTATTTTAATAAATTTTATTTAATTTATTTTATAACTCCCTTTAGAATGTACTTTCTTCTTTTATACCTTTCCTTGACTGAAGAGTAGGTAAATTCTAACTTTGGCTAATACAATCTTCGATTAAAAAAAGGAAGAAAAAAAAGCCCTGGCTGATATGGCTCAGTAGTTTGGGCATTGTCCCTCAAGGCAGAAGGTCCCTGTTTTGGTTCCCAGGCAGGGCACGTGCCCAGGTTGCAGGCCAGGCCCCAGTTTGGGGGTGTGTGTGAAGCGACTGATGGACCTTTCTCTCACACATAGAATGTTTCTCTCTCCACTTTTTCTCCTTCTCCTCTCCTCTCTATAAAAATAAATAAATAAAATCTTTAAAAATATTTTTAAAAAATCAAATTATATAATCACCAAAATTATTTATTAATATTTATTTAATAACAGCTGATGTAGCATCGGAAGCCAAACATTTTTTGGAATATCAATATAACAGACTTACTTACAGTTTGCCATAGGATGATTGCTTATGAGGCAATATTCTGGTAATAGCTGGCAGATGTTCCCTTTTACACATGGACAATTTTAATGGATCCTGTCAGGAGTCTAGATGTACTCTAATTTGAGAATTGTCTACCTTACTGCCAAAACGAGTGAAGGTTCCAGCGAAGGGATTGGAAAACATCGATTCTTTTGATTTGTAGCACTGATCTATATTTCCTTGGATTGAGGTACTCATTTTAAAATGACTACTGCTCAGGAAGCAGCCGCCTAGATCTGCACAGCCTGGCTCCTTTGAGTATGAGTATGCCACGCGCTGGGAGACACTCACTGAGGTGGCGAAACAGCAGCAGGACCAAGCGGACCGCGACATCGAGGAAGCTCGCGAGAAACTGGAGATGGACACGGAAGCTGCCCACCAGGAGCGGCCGGTCACGCTAACGAGGCGGGATCTGATGAAGAACTTCGGAGGATGGAAGAGCTGCACAACCAAGAAGTGCAAAAACGAAAGCAACTGAAGCTCAGGTAGGAGGAGGAGCGCAGGTGCCCTGGGGAAGGAAAGAAGCGACAGCAGGAAGGAAGCAAGGGAACCTTCCCTGATGCGAGAGAGCGCGAGATACGATGGACCAGATGGCTATCGGAGGTACTATGGGCATAAATAACAGAGGCGCCATGTCCCCTGCTCCTGTCCCTGCTGGTACCCCAGCTCCTCCAGGACCTGCCACTATGATGCCAGGTGGAACCTTGGGATTGACCCCACCAACTACCGAACACTTCGGCCAGGCTGCCACAATAGAAGGAATAAGGCGAACAGGTGGAACCCCTCCTGCTTTCAACAGTGCAGCTCCTGGAGCTGAATTTGCTGCAAACAGACGTCGCCGTTACTAATAAAATTTCTTGTCTAGTTTCCCAAAACCCTTAAGAGGGGGACCCTTTCTGAACTAGCGGGAATTCTATCCTGGAAAAGTGTTAGGGATTCCTCCCAACGGTTAGGTCTTCCCTGCCTGTACTACTCTAGGGAGGATGCTGGAGGCAGAGGGCAAGGGAAAGGAGATATTTAACAAATGAATCCTGTGTAGTAGATCATTTAATCATATCCGTGTGGTGCATTCCTGAAGTCTCACGTGACTATTGAAGGCCTGGGAGGGAGGGAACAATGGCAAAGTGGATCCAGTTAGAGCCCCTATTAATCTTGATCATTCCATTCTTTGTTTATCCTGTTGTATTTGCTTTCTCATTCTTCTCTGTGTGTGTGTGTGTGTGTGAAAAGGAAAAGAATTGTTTATTTAAAAGTTATACAGGTTTAGAATGATGGCAGAATTCTGCCATTAAATACCACTCCCTTCAAAACACTCACAAACACACAGTCCTGTCTCCCTTTGCCAAATCAGGTCAGCCTCATAATATGCCACTCAGAGATACCATCTCTTAGAAACACAGAAGTCCTTGGCTCAGCACTTCGGGTCACAGTTCAGCATCTCCAGCTGCTCCCAGCAATCCATGCTCAGCTGGGCAGGTTCAGCAGCTCCCAGCACTATCAGCCATATTGCCGTGTTCTGCAGCTCTTAATCCAAAACTGCGTGGCACCTCCTTACATGCCAGCCTCATGGCCAGCCAGTTGGCGCCCTTCTTGGTAGACCCCCTACCGCTTCCCAAACCGCATGGCAGGGAGAGAGAGCATGAGAGAGAGCCTTTCATGGCTGCCGTGCCGAGTTTTAATCCTGGCCTGGGGCTTCCAGCACCACCCCATTTCCAACTCCCCCTGCAGTGGGTTACATCTTCCCACTCTTTGTACAGTTCACATTCTTATTTTGCTTGTTCGTTTGTTTATTATGGTATATTTTATTGAATATGCTATTACAGTTGTCCCATTTTTCCCCCTTTATCCCCTCTATCCTGCACCCAAAGTGTGGCTCGTTTGATTCCCAGTCAGGGCACATGCCTGGGTTGCAGGCCGTGTCCCCAGCAGGGGACGAATTGGGAGGCAACCACACATTGATGTTTCTCTCTCTTTCTCCTTCCCTTCTGTCTAAAAATTAATAAATAAAATTTTTTTTAAATGTCTACGACCATACCACCCTGAACTTGCCCGATCTCATCTGCTTTCTCATTCTTAAATCCCCCAACCCTAAGGACACTGCCACATATACCACAAAACCCACAAACATCCCCCAATGACCTAAGCCCCTTCACTCCATTCACTCCCAGGTGGGAATTCAGGCAGATGTCTGCCGGGGTCATAGATAACATACATAACGGTTCTGTTATATCCCGTATATTATCCCTTCATGTCCTAAGGAAGACATTTTCTCTTAGAGATTTTCATTGTAGTATATCTTTTTAAAAAGTCTTGTGTTAACTAGCCTCTCGGGTCAGGACAACACAGGGATGGCCGTTTTGTGTCTGATGTTGTTGTTCACAGGTTTTCTTCATAGACCTAGTATGATCTTGGGGATAGAGTTGCTGTATCCTGAATGGCAGGCAGTAGCTCTTAACCTTGCCTGTCTTAGGTAGTTATGCTGTGCATTCTTTTTATTGGCGTACCATACTTGATTTGTCCCTGTTATCTCTGGAGTTTTTCTGGAAAATGGAGCAGTAATGCAAAAAGAAAATAAATAAATAAATACATTGACTATTGCTCAGCAGCGAGCTAAATATTACCTTATTCTTTGGTTACTACCCATTCCTTTTAACTCTCAAAGTAGTAATTTAATATAAAATTGAAGTACAGGTGTTTCTTGATTTATAATGAGATTATGTCTTGATACACCCATCGTAAGTTGAAAATATTGTTAAGTCGAAAATATATTTAATACACCTAACCTACCAAACATGATAGTTTAGCCCAGCCTACCTTAAACGTGTTCAGAACACTTAACACTCGCCCATAGCTGGGCAATCATCTTGAGTTTCATCTCCAGTGTAATCACCTGCATGTTTGCCTTACCAGAAGCAGAAATCACAGATGGGCATTTTATAGACATGATGGGATTTCAGTGTGAAAACAAAACACAATACCCAAAAATTGCTGGCAACCAGTACTCTGAGTATCAGCTGTCTAGCCTTGTATTATGGCTGCCTGCACAATTCAAATTACAGTTTCTACTGAATGTATATATATATTCAGCCCCACCATAAAATCAAAAAATTTTAAGTTGTATCATCGTCAATCCGGGTCCTTCTAAAGTTGATTATGTTATTTGTTTTAGAAAGTGGGGGGAGGAGTGTGTGAAAAGAAATTAGAAGTTGGCTTTGATGAATGTTTGCTACCTTGTATTCAAAAAAGTAAATAAGGAGGAATCTCCTTTTAAAAAGTTTTGAGGGTGCAAAGTAGAAAGATGGTGTAGAGAATTATGCCATAACAAAGCTCTCTGCTTTTCTCAACTATATTAGTTATCTGTTGCTATGTAACCACCACAAAACTTAGCAGCTTTAATGAACATACATTTTTCATCTCAAAATTATTATGGACCAGAAATAAGGGCAAACCTTACCTAGGTGTTCTGCTTGTTTAGAGGTATACGTACTGTATATAACAAAGTCAAGATGATGTTTGGTGTAGTAAACATTTCTTTAGTATTTTATCTAGTGATATCTCCATAATAATGGAATTAGTGGAAGTTTCATGGAAATTTATTTCAATATGTTTGCCAATATGCACTCAGGAGATAAAAACATATTTGGGGAAATTGATGGGCCTAATTGAAGGCATACTGTTGGTACTCTAGATGTTCAAAATTATGTTAACCTTTGGCAAACATGCATCATTGTAATATTGTAAATCTTTTCATAAAAAGATTCAGTAAGACAAGAGAATGATTTGCCTGTAAAGGTTTTAATTCAGAGTCAGGGGGTGGATCAGTGATCTGAACTTTTTCTCAGACCCAGGATTCTTAGGATATGATCTAGAATTTTCCGTTGAAAACTATCTTCCTAAATGAACAGTGAGCAAAAGGCAATGTAGAGTGTTAACTGGCCCAGTTGCTCATGAATATCACAATTGGCTCCTCTTTAATGATTGCAGGGGCCACGAGGATGTACTTGGCAGCACTCGCAGAGAGGCTGTGTGACAGACACATTGTAAGATAGAAAAGAAACAGAGGAGTAATTTCTCCAAGTTTATATGGAATGGAAATGCACCTGAAATATAATGGTAATTTCCAATGTAATCACTGTTTTACTGAGCACTACATTGCTTCTTTTATGTATTTAAGCTGAGTAAATTGGCATGGGATATAGTGTGTGTTATGTGTCATTCGATCAAGCCCTGTATTTCAGTAATATTGAGACAGTGTCATGTAGCAGGCAATGATGAGAACTGTTCCCATTATGAATTTATTTCTTTTCTATAAGATTTTTTTAAATTTCAAAAGAATCCATGCTCATTGAATGCTAAGAAGAAAAATTGTCCCTATGGCACAAACAACACAAAAGGCAACGCTTCTCTAAGAGCTTCGGGAAGCAGAGTTTAGTTTAAATTTAAATGCATCAGTGATTTGATTGGCTACAAATGAAAGTAAGATGACCATTGACTGGATGGGCAGCTAGGGCAGATCTGTTGGACCGGGATTGGCTGATCATAGATGAGGCAGCACAGGACTGTTATCAGTGGTATTTAGCTAAAAAAAAAAAAAAAAAAAAGAGGAGCCAAAGGAATCAGTGTTGCGTTTCATAAAAAAAAAAAATCATACTGGAAACAAATATAGAAGATAGTTAAAATCACAATTCCTTTAAATTTCTAGTACCATACAAATTATACAATGTAATTCTTCACTAAAGATCATTTCTGTACTACATTTCACATGCTTTCTGTATAACAATAAATTTAGAACAATCAAACCAGTAAATCATGGTGTAATACTTAGTAATATATTTCATTTTTTCATGTCAAATATGTTCCTTTTACTGTTTGTTTTTACCCTTTTGAAAGGAAAAGTGCAGTGTTTAAGGTGATGGTAAATTTATGAATGTTACTCAGGTTTTGTTATTATCGAACTATACCAAAATTTTACTCCACACTAAGCACCAAGGTCACAAATTTCCATACCTCCTCACATATCTGATCTAAACGTGGATTTCCTATGAATTTTCTTGTAGTCTAATCACTGATAAGTAAACTATTTACTGGACCAGAACATCTGAAAGTTTCCTAAAGTATAAATTTAAGTGCAGCTAAGTAACACAGAGATGATGTTTCTGAACCTCATGAAGCATTTTGGAAATAAACTGGAGAAAAAGTTCTCTTTTTTTCTAAGTATTTTCCTATATATTCACTTTTAATTTACATTTTGTCGTACTTCTCTGTTTTTCTTCTCCTTCTCTCTTCCTATTCTCCTTCTTTTAAGTTATCATTTATAATTCTAAAGTTCTCCCTAAAGACCAGGATTAAAAAACCTACTGCCAAATCACACAATTGTGTTATCTTATCTTATTGAACTATTTAATTAGCTCTCCTTAGCCAGGAACAGCTGAGAAGGAATGGTGGCAGCTACAGTGATCCCATTTTAGTGCTATGAAAAATTACATTATCTATGGTGAGCTTGATCTTACCGTAATTGTTTCCATTATTGCAATGGATATTTTGGAGCAATACTAAAAAAGTTATTTTGTGTTTTAATTTTTAAGCACATTGTTGGTGTCATTAGTTGCTGGCAAAGTCATCAGTTCCTCAATATTTGTTTCTGCTTTGTCCCGAATTCAGAACAGTTCATGATAAGACCTGTACTTTATGTACACATGTGTGACATGAGTGCCAAAAGGCCCTCACATAATAGAAAGACTTACACATCAATGAGTCCTGCTGAAAACATTAATTTTGTCTTCTCCTACTTAAGAAATACATTACCAGGTCCAAAGGAATACACTGGAGCCAGAGAGTAGAAAATGGTGCTGGATAATTATGACCAGAAATTTCTTGGTGAGAGTCTCTTTCTTGGGAATTTTTATATTTATGGACCATGCATTTAAATGTTTGTTTTTGTTATAAAATCTATAATTGATCGTTCTACTTTACCTCAGAACCAAGACTTGTTAAAGTCTTAATAATCTCTTACATAGACTTGTACACATTTGCATTAACTAATTTGTCTTCTTTTATAGACCTCCTCCTCTTCAATATTTGTATTCTGTCTTATGTATGCATGAAATAGATAGATTATTTATTCACAAGTTTAATGACAGTAAATATTTGTAAATCATAAAAGAAAATTTGTGCCACTAAGGGTAGATATTCTAAAATGACATAACATAGTATATTCATTGTGTATTATGAATATATAAATATGAATTCTGTCTGGAAAAATTGTTAATATGAGAATGGTTTGTGTGACATCGATGTAACCTGACAGCCAAGGACAGTGGACTGGAATGTGAACGTGAGAACAATGATGACTTCACTGTACTAGTCAGTGGGGGTGGTAGACACTGTTGAGTGAGCATGTGTGCTGTGTGGCTGTTGCATTCAAAGTGACTGAGCAAATAGAGCAACAAATTGGCATCAAGTTTTGCATTAAGCTTGAACATTCCTCTGCAGAAACTGTTTGGACAATTCAGAAGACCGCAGCTATGGGCAACTGGTGAATGCTATGACGGCAGCTTCATCATGACAACGTGCCTGCTCTTGCATCAAGTCTCATGCAGAGTGTTATGGCAAAACATCAAATCACCCAGGTGACTCAGGCTCCCTACAGCCCAGATTTGGCACCTCGCAACTTCTGGCTTTTCCTAAAACCAAAATCACCTTTGAAAGGGAAGAGATTTCAGACCGCTGATGAGATTTAGGGAAATACAACAGGGCAAGCTGATGACAATTGGGAGAACTGTGTGAGGTCCCAAGATGTCTACTCTGAAGGAGACTGAGATGTTGTTGTCCTATGTACAATGTTTCTTGTAACTTGTATCTTCTTCAATAAATGTCTCTATTTTTCACATTATATGATGGATACTTTCAGGACGGACCTTGTAAATCAGTGATAGTTATACATTTGTCAACCTAATCTTTAATTTTACTAATTTAATTTTAATTTTACTAATGTTAAACTAACCAAGTTTAACTCTGATTTCAATAAATGAGCCAGTAGTGATTAGATTCTAAATAAAAATATATGCATCTAGAAAGTAAGTCCTCGCTTCTGATATTTACAGCTTTGCAGTGGTGAGAGCCCTGGTAAGCTCATTCTTTGATAGACAGGAGCTGGACAGTTATTAAATATAAGGGGCCTGAATCTCAGCCAGAAATTGAGGCTTCTACATTTATATATGTATTTACATATGTATATAAATATATACATATACATAAGTTTATATACATATATATAAATTTAAGACTGAGTTAAAACCATGTCTTCTATCAACTTAAAAGGGAACAAACCAACAAATGCTGCAATCCTGAGAAAGAATGTCATACCATTGAGGCCTTCCTCTTTTGAGATGGAGGATGCGTGAGCAGTGCACTGGCCAAGTAATGACATTTTCAGTTCTTATTACAGTTAAACCAACTGAGTAAACACATGATTACCTAAACCTATTACATTTCTCTCAACATGGTAAGTTCTGGGGATAAATGTTTACATATCAGACATTGTGCCAGCAGTCCTCATCAACCTTACGGATGAGGTCAAGATAAGTAATAAAAGATCACAAAAATGAATGTAAATTTAAAATAAAAACAATCACTATGAATACAGGTTCTCAATTTTATAAAAATTTATCACAGGGACCCTGACAACCTGGGGATTCAGGGTTTATTTCTCAGTGCACGGTTTTTGAACTGACATGGAAGAATGCTGACTGTAGGCAAGAGGTGACGGTTAAGAGCTCAACGAAGAGAGAAAGCGTGTACAAATCCCCCCAAGAAGGCTTTAGAGACTCAAAGTCAATGATGGTCGTGGTGTAGGATGAAACTAGAGAAGTAACCATAGGCAAAACTAGTAAGATTTAAAAAAAGAATTTAAAGTTTTTTAATCCTAAATATAATAGGAACGTATTAGAGGGTTTTAAGCTGGAGTGGTTTAATTATATCTGCATTTTGAAAAGTTTGTTTGATTTGCACTCTTAAGAATAATTGGGAACAGAAAGGGGATAGGACAGAATCAATAAGGGGGTTAATTAGCATTAGCACAAGTGAGAGATGATGGGCTTTTCAATTGAAGGAGATATATTAAAAAAAACTACTAAATGATTCAACAGAAAATAATATATAGAACACTTCTTTTTTATTGTCTGCTTGTTAGAAAATGCTGAATTTTATTAAAACACACAGGTATTCAGGGAGAATTTAAATCAACTGTATATAATTTAAGCCATTTTCACCATTAACTATTCTTCCAGGCTGCAAGTACAGTTTATTTCTATTACATGCTTCATATAAACCATAGAGTTCACACACTATAGAGTGACAGGTTCCTTATGAATGTTTTCTAGCTTAATTTTCAGAAAAACTTTATAATGTAACTATTACTAATATTCTTCTGTTTATACAGGGGTGGGCAAAAGTAGGTTTTAAGTTGTCCATATGGAAAATAATGAAATAATTAATAAATAATAATACAAGAACAAACACCGTGTTTCATGTCCTCACAACTGTAAACTTACTTTTGTCCACCCTGTATTATGAGTGAAAAAATTAAATAATTAGCCAAAGATGGGTCAGCGGACAAGTTTCAGAATAAATAATTCAAATTAAGGTAATTAAGGCTCAACCCCAGGGCTACACCACTATCTCAAATGTAGTAGGTGGATATTTACAACTCCTATCTGCCACAAAGGGAAAAGAAAATGTAGATTCTTTGCTTCCTGTGCGTGATCCAATCTTTCTTTAAAGCATTCATCTACTGCCTGAGGAGAATAAGGGTTGTAGAATTGAAAGGACTATTAGGAGGTGGCACCTTATGAAATGCAGCTTATAACTATTTTCTTTCACTTTCAACTTTCTACCTTGGAAGTTTCTTACCTAGTGCTTGACCAGGATGGCATTAATATTCCCCTCAGCTTGGCTAAATTTAGGCAGTTTTCTTCCTAACCGTAGGCGCCTGACTTCCATTTTCTTGGAATTTACTTAGGATTTACTTAACATTCTATTTAGATTTGTAATTTTAAATTCTTTCTGGTCCTTTTGTGAATGTACGTAAATCTTCTCCTCGCCTCCTGCTGGTTTTACAGCAGGAAATGTTTTTCTCAAGCACTTGGAAACCATCTCTCTGAAATGTAAACATTGGAAAAGAAAGCACCCAGTCTCCCAGTCTCTGTGGGAGGCTAGGAGCCTAACCTCAGTCAGGAAACACAGAACGCCCTAATCACAAAGAAAAACAGTTGCAACCCCAGGGATATCGCTAAGACCTGGACACTTCCATAGGTCAGCTCCCCCCTACAACCCCGCAAAAGTCTTTAGCACTTCGTGAGCTCACCTCCTGCTCTTTTCTATTAGCAGAGTTGAGTTCAGTCTGTCTGCACGTTTTTAATGGTCTTAAATGAAATTTTCTTGTCTATTTAACTTTATCTGGTACAATTTTTGCTTTGACATGCTGAATATTTATTAGATACATTTTTTTGTGTCCTTCTAGTTACTACAGGTGACATTTTACCCACATTTTTCATCCCTACATAATATGTGGAACCATTTTTCCAACTTTTATAAAAATTTCTTCATTGCCCACTGTCTGATTCCACAGCAAATGCCACACAGTTTAGGAATTCTTTCCTTTTGCCAGTATCTCGTTTTTAGCACCAGTCTCTGTACCAGTCATCTACATCCATAATAATGTTGCCCCAAATCTGGTGATATTGAGGGGGAACCCAATATATATGTCTTTTGGAAGATATTGACTATTTTAAGCTCGTTATTTTTAAGAAACAAAGGACTCGAAAAGAAACTTTGACCTTCCTCCTCACTGCATAGAAGAATTTAGATAGAAAACCTGATCCAGGAAGGAAGCTATTACCATAGATAATATGGTGGAAAATGAACTAGTGTGTGATTGGCAGGCAGGAACCAGCAAGGTGCATTTGTTCAGAGTTCCCTGTGTTCCATTGCTAAACGTGGCCCAGCAAACATTTGTTTACCAGACATTTGTTTTTTTTTAATCTCCCTGTGAATAGCCTTCCTTCCCTATGATGTCCCAAACCACAAAATCCATTCCCTTTCTTCTTGAACCTCTAGATGGCATATAAACCTTAACTGCCCATTTGTCCTTGGGTTCCATATTCTTATGGAGCCCCTACATATACACAGACACAATAATTTCGGTTATTTTCTCCTGTTAATCTGTCTTATATCTATTTGATGATTAGACTAGCCATAACAATTTAGCAGGGAAGAAGGAAAACTATTTTTCCTATCCTAAAGTGTGCGTGTGTGTGTGTGTGTGTGTGTGTGTGTGTATTTTTAATCACAGTTTTACAAGTCAGCTGGAGAGGCTCGGTTTTGGGTGCACGTCTGAAATTCAGCTGGTGTGACTGTGCTTCAGGATGTAGTTTGTCTAGGCTTGACTCCAAATTCTGGATCTGCTCTATTTGCCTCAGTATGTGGTCCAGCTCCAATGGCCAGCAATTACACAGGATATATTTTTCTCGTGGTATTGCCAGAAGCTCAAAAAAGACCAAAGCACCATCCAAGTCTGTGCTTAGAGCATATCCACTAACATCGTATCAGGCAAATCATGTCACAGCCAAGCCTGAAATTAGGAGATGGGGAAGCACACTCCGCTTACCACGAGGCCATGGAACGGGTGCAAACATGTAAGGCAAGAGCAGAAGCCGTAATTTGTTTCCTGGAAAATCACATTAGTGTTTACACTACCATACACTGCTTTGTTTTCAAACCTACAGAAACATAACTGGAGTAAACAATAATAGGTCAATTTAATTTTTAATTTGTTGTAGTGAGGTAGAGCAACACAAAATGAGGGAGTTGAGAGGGCTCGTGCTAGGATTTGGGCTTGCGCTGAGTGATTCTGAGGAGGGTTAAAGAAACAGGAGACAGTTTGAAGGCAGATGCTGAGAGCAGAAAGGAGTAATTGAGAGCCTGTACATCTGGGTAATTTTTTTTTTAACTCACCCAAATATATGTTTTCATTGGTTTTTAGAGAGGGAGGGAGGGAGGGAGCACTAGAGGGAGAAAGGGAGAGAGGGAGAGAGAAACATCCATTTGGGAGAGAAACATCGATTGGTAGCCTCCTGTACATGCCCCGACTGGGGATTAAACTGGCAACCCCAGGTACGTTACCTGACTGGGAATTAAAATCTCAAACTTTTAGTGTACGAGCCCATGCTCCAACCAACCTAGCCACTTGGCCGGAGCTTATCGGGGTCATTTTTAATCTAGTAGTGAGTACAGCAGCGTCAGAGTTTACTTTGATAAATGTGGTCATTCACGTGACCTGGAAGTGGAGGATATGTATTTAGTTAATTTCATAGCTCCAATGAGTTTTCTGCCACTGCCTCAGGGCAGAAAACTTCTACTGCTTGAAATAGATTTGAAAGACTCAGAAAGTAAGCAGGGTTTTGTGTCTATGGACAAAGGTCTGTCAGGTCTCCTGCCCTGCTTTCATCCTTTTACAACCAGAAAAGCTGGCACTCACACTGCCCGGCGCCTGCCAGACCCGATAAGCAGAAACAGGGATTGAATCTTTATGGGCGCTTTATTCAGATGGCCAGAGAAGACGGTGGGCTTGTACCCTAACAGACCATCTTCCATTTCCTTTCAAGCCAGGTTTTTTTATAAAGGGGGCAAAAGTGTAGGTAAGGGATGTGGCATTCAGGAAAGAGGTTAATCAGATAAAAGCTGCAGTCCTGCAATTTCCCTAACATTCTTTCATCCGTTGACCTTTGACCGGTGATTTTCTTTATCTTCGCCATGGGTGGCAGACTCTCTCTCCCTGGAACACAGTGGCTCAGACGATATCACCTCAATTGCTTATGGTCTCTTCTGGAGCACAAAGGTCAATTGCTTGGGATCTACTGGAGTCAGGGTGGGCCATACCAGCAGTTCTTCAAACAATAGCTTTTTACATGCATTCACTACTAAGCTTATTAACTATTACATAAAATTAAAATTTTCCGGCTCCTGAGTACCCCATCACTTTCTTGTGAGTATCAGGCAGAAACTCACAAAGTCGGTGAGGAGTGGAGGACTCCTTTTGTGTCTGGGGCGCCTGGTGACTCTAAGCTGTTTTCGTAGGGCAAGTTAGGCCTTTAAAGTTTATTAAACTTTTACTTGTTTTTTTTGTACCTATTTTTATTGCTGTCAGCTTGTTCTTCCATACAATGCTAAAGGTTAAACAGTTTCTCCCAGGAAGGGCTTATTTAACCTTTTGATTTCAGTTTATCTGGTTGCCTTGAAACTTCAGTTCTCTGGGAACTCGAAAATATTTAGGGTTTTGGAGATTGTGTAGCTTTTTCAAGTTGTAGGAGTACATTCTCTTGTGAATTTTTACATCCTAAACCTCTAACCTATGAAGTAGTATTTTCAGAAAAACCAGTGACTTAACATTTAGTACATTCATTGTCCTCATCATAATCTGAATTAATTCTTATTTGGTAAGGAGAAATCCGAGTCTCAGGAAGGTTAAGTAATTTGCTTCAGTTGAAGCCAACGTCATTTGCTATGGTGAGAAAGTAAATCTTGCTGCAATGTCCATGTAAACGGCCCAACACCATGCCGGCCCCAGGAGCCCTTTAGAGGCTCTGCTAGCTCCTTTCATAGGTATCAGACTCGCCTTTCCCCACTGCTTCCTCCATATGCCACACGATGGAGTTCGAGTTTTACATTTTTACATGTACTATACATGCATTTATATTGCAATTTTGCATTCTTTTCCTTAAAGGGGGTCTCCCCAAAACGGTTTAAGTGTCAGGTTTCACAAAACCTTGATTCCCTCTGTCAGTGGTTGCTAACTGGGAATTAATCTGGAGTTTAATTTGGTAATACGGAATCCCTATCATATAAGTATAACAGAATTACACTCACTAGCACATGTGTACATGAAACAAGGGGCTAGTTAGGAAGAGTAATGATAACAGATATTTCATGTATTTATTTTGGAAGAAGAGATCTTTTCATTTTAAAAAGCACACTAATTTACACCTGGAAAGTGGATTCGCTGAAGCACAAAACCACTTTGACTTCAAAATATGTCCTGAATTTTGTTTTAACTACGATAGAATTATGTTTTAAATGATGGATCTTTTAATATTTTTAATCAAATTTACTCAATGGAGCAGTCACGGCGTAAGGAAAAAAATATCAGTTATGGCACTGTAGATGTTCTGAGACTGTTTTGTAAAGGAAGAATCGAAGCAAAGAGATCTATCTTGGATCGCCCTTTCAGTCAGGTAATGCTATTATAGTCCTGTCTCTTTACAATAGAGATGCTTTCTCTAAATGAGAAATAGCACCACAACGTGGTAACAGGTTCTGCCTCGTCCCTACCGATGACTCTGCCTCATTCTATGTATTTAATGATGACCTGTAGGAAAGCTTACTTACTCTGACAAGATTCTTCCATCAGCATCCTTGAGCTGAGCAGGATAAAAATGACGCAAAGACCATGCCTGCTTTTCATTTGGGTGAAGGTCATGCCCTTAAGTGGTTGTTTTTTATGTGACATTTTAAGAACACATATTTCCATGTCATAATTTCCGCAGATAATGCACACACTTAGGAAGGTAGTAGAATAATTCTTTCACAACCTCAAATTAAATTTAAGCTCTAAGTAGACAACTCTTTTGTCTTAAATTTTCACAATTCCCTGAGGCCGACATATCAATAACATTAAATCACCAGGTACTGAGAAATACCTAAAATATCCTTATAAAGTGGTAAAGACCTTTTACTCTTTGTCTCTGTAGGATCGTTGACTGAATAGTTTTAAAGAAAAAAATGAGAACTTTAGCTATAAAAACATCAGCATCATTGTCATTGTGAAGAAAGTTGCATCCAAAATGTAATACTCTATTATCATAACAATAATAACAATCTATATTGGGTGATTAATAATAGAATTGGACACTTCAATAAATATATGTTCATCGACAAACTTATATTAAGGACCTAAACAAAACTACCTTGAAATGTTAGTAATTTTTCATTTTAATTAATAAATGCTATAAATATGGAGATACACTGTTCCTCAACAAAATTTTCATTCACTAATTATTGTATCAGTTGATGATTATTGCTAGTATGAGAATTATCTGAATTGTTTCTATGTTAGTTGACAATCAGTGATTATCTAATTCCACCATTACTTCTACATTTATTTAGTTTGCATTCTATTTTAGGGAATAATTTTTCTTTATTTTTATTTTGTAGATTCATACATTCCTATTTTGTTCACTGACTCTTTCTGCTAATTCATTGCAAACAATATTTAGGGACATTTGGGTAAAGAATAGCATCTTAATGATTGTTATAAATTTTGGCAATAGCGGTCTCCTTTTTTTCTGACACACTTATATTCTTGTTTGAACATTTTCTTACTTTCTGGTAAAAGACATTCCAGGATCCCTCATACTTTCCCTGCCCACAACCTGGGATCAGCCATGTCCCTTGAGGAAGCGTGTTTCACTTAAGTAAGGAATAATATTTGGGTGCCAGTTCTGGAAGCTAGGTACCCATGTTTTGTATGCATTATACACAAGAGTATTGTACCCATTATTATACCCATGATATGTAATCATTGTATGTATTCTTACTTTTCCCTCAAAAATTTGGGCAGAAAAAGTACACATTATACACTGCAAAATATGGTATGCTAATTCTTAGAAAGTAGCATTCAACAGCATAATTCAGAAAGTAGAACTGGCAATGTATTTTTTTAATTGCAAGTTCATGCTGATACTACATTGAATCCAGCACCACATGATTTTTCTTTCTTCCCATATTTTACATTTACATCACACTTCTCCCACAATATAACATATTTACTCATTTGCCCTAGGAAGGAGGAAGATTATGATATAGTCCACTTCTTGCATCATGCAAATTCATAGTTGATGTTTCATTGTATTTAGCTCTCATATTACTGTACAATAGAGTGCTTCTATATTAATGGAAACAAATGTTCACTTCAAACCCAAAAAGGAGATAGAAGTATAAGTAATTCCCTTAAAAGTGTTAATCTCAATTTATAAAAAAAAATCAGATGGGAAATTTGGTAGTTACAGCTCATGTGCCTGAAGCTGCTCCCAAAGCCATAACTGGTGTATGTTATCTTATTCCTCCACTATTCTTCTAGCTTTTCTCCCCCTTGATCACAAATTTGACTGGCTTTGGCTACTTGTCTGGTAGTGGAACATGACTTCTTCCCTGAAGGACCTTAACCCTTAGATTATAAAAGGTTCGGCCTGTTCTCTGCTACGAGCAGACTGGGCATTCATAGCCGCAACAGTTATGTTAACTATTGAAGATCTCTAGTCCATAGTTTTAGTTTTGCATCGTATCCCTACATTTTCAGCCCATTTTGCCAGGACTAGAGGCTAAGGAGAGAGTGCTATTTACTTCCACAGGATGAAAGACATTGTCTACCTGATCTTTGAGAACTTATATTAGCTCCCTGTAACTACCGTAATAAATTACCACAATGAAACAAGGAAAATTTTCTCTCTCACTATTGTGGGGTTCAGCCAATGTTGGGTGGAATCCTTCCTTTCCTCTTCTTGCTTCTGGGGGCTGTGGGAAATTCTTGGCTTCCTTACTTGTAGCCATATCATTCAAATCTTCACATTACCACTTCCTCCTCTTTGTATCTCATCTGTGTGTACCCCATAAGGACAATTGTCATTGGACTGAGGATTGATCTGAATAATCCAGAATGATCTCATTATCTCAACATCCTTAATTTATTTCCACCTACAAATTCTCTCTTTTTTTTTCCCCAAATAAAGTAGTGTTTGCAGGTTCCAGTGATTTGTCATGGACATATCTCGGGGGCCAATATTCAAACCTGGCATATGCAAAACCTTCCTGGATCAATGTATTGATTTCATCTATAACTCATCTCATCCATCTTTTACCAAGCTTAAATTAATTGCATACTGATAACAGCATTTCAATGAGGACATTAAAAAATCAACAACAAAAACACAATGGTATAGTCCTTATCCTGCATTCTCATTATTATGTATTCTAAGGTGTTTCATTCTGACAGTTTCCATATTTGATATCCAATACAAAATGAAGGGCATCCTAAAGTCCTTATTGGTGCTTCTTGTAAGAACCTTTCTAGTCTCTGTCTCAGAAGTGCATTGAAGGGAACAGCAGGAAAGACGAAGATGCCTCGTGGGTGGAAGTGGCACCTGTCTGCATAGACCCAGAAGGTTGTGGTTGCATAAGAACAAGTTTTGGGCTCCCTAGGATGGCTCCCTGAGTCTGGGCCTAGTAGGGACAGGTGTGCAGGCTGCAGGGGAGCCTTCTAAGGCACACACATTGCTACCCACGTTCGGTCTGCTGCAAAACAGAGATGCTAAACTATCGCATTTTGAACTCATTAAAAATTTATTTTTCTTACTTGGAAGTAGTACTATTTTACCACCAAAAATTAGTAACACCAGATATCAGTATAAATTATAACATAATGATATAATAACTATAAGATTTATAAGGAAACATTTCCAGTGACAAGATCACAAACAAATATTTCATGTTTTATTATAAATGTTTAAATGTAATTTACTTATAAGGGGTCATCTAATTTTCATCAAGTATAATTATGTCCTGCTTCTCAATTGTCATTGCTATTAGATGTAATTCACCACCAACTTTTAACTCATAATATAATTTTGTAACCTGCCTCAGACTGGAACACATTACATTTTGTCCATTCATTAACAGATATTCGGTCATTTTCCCAACATATTGGTGGAAAATTTGCATTTTAAAATGATTACCTTTGAAATAAGCCAGGGGGTAAATATCAACATTTCAACACTTCTGAATTAAATTAAAATTCTTCGACCAATAATTTATCGGGTCTTTGCTCTCCGGAAAGTAAAAAATATAAATTCTACAACTTTCAAGTTGAACCATTCAGAACGTGTAGATTGATTTTTAGGAAAAGATAAATAGTGTCATTATACAACGTTTGTTGTTTCTCCCAGCAGTCACAGGTGAAGAAACAAAGAACATGATAATGAGAACTGGAAAGAAGGCAAATATTCAGAGCTTTTCAGAAGTTGTTTGTTTTGTTTGTTGTTTCTTTGTTTTTTATGAGGTAATATTGTGCCTCATAAAAAAGATGAAGCCACAGAAATTGCAAGGCAGAACTGAGCAAATTTCTCAAATAGAGAATGCTACATTCAGTAGAAATATATGAGGATTGCATTTTTTTTTCCTGAGTTTTAAACATAGGCATCTACGTATGGAGAGGTCGAGTCACTTTTTGATGTTTAAGACTTATTCATTTATATAAGTGCATTGTGATTGTTAGGAGTATAGGTTCTGGTCCGGAAATTTTAGCTTTAAATTCTAACTCCACAACAGACAAGCCTTGTGACCTAGGGAAAATTAATTAACTCTCTAATCCCCTAACTTGTAAAATATGATATTGCTGTAAAGATTAAGGGACTGCATGTAACTTGCATACAACACTAGATACATACATAGAAACCATTAAAAAAATGACTAAAATACAACTAAAGTTAGTATTACTATTATTAATATTGTTATTGGCTTGGTAATTCACCTCTCCCAGGTCTTTGATCAACTGCCGCTTCCGTGAGAATATTCTGATCTTTTATAGGTACAACCCCTGACCTCTTCCAACCCTTTCCCTGGTCTATTTTTACCTATCATTTATCATCATCAGAGATTCTCTATTTTATTACTTAATAATTCATTATTTAATTTCCTATATCCCCTCCCATTAAAATTTAAGTTCCTTAAGAAAGGAATTTTATCTGCTTTGTTATTTCCACTTTTCCCAATGACTGGGTCCTAGACCCTAGAGTAATGCCTGGCATAAATTATATGCATAATAATTTTGAATGAATTAATATTATTAAACTGTTGTGAACCTCAGTCTATAAGAAGAGTTCTAGAACCCCAGTTAACACTCATACTTGAGCAAGTGGCTTATCTAAAATCAAAAAGCAATTTAGTAGTAGACTACTGCCTACTACTGTTATTGCTTACTGTTCTTCAGGTTCCCAGCAATCTTTTGCTTATTTAGCAATCATAATCTTTTATAGTTATGGTTTATTGAGTATTTATTATATAACTATGACTATCATTGATATCTTGCATATTATAGGTAATTATAATTCTCACAGAAATGTTGAAACATGTATAATTTTCCCCATTTTTTAATATGATTTTCTATGTGCTGCCCCCCCCTCTTTGCTTCCATTTTTTCCTACTAACTATCATGTTGGGATGATTCTTCAATTTCACAGTTATCAGCCTTCATCGTTTGAAAGGGCTAGCACCATTTAATCACCAAATCTGCTGTTACGTCTTCTCTCTAATTCCCAGGTTTTATGATAAATAACCTGATCTTAAAGATAGCAAAACAAGGCATAGCATCCTATTTGATATAGCATCTTGTACAATACCTCAGGAAAAATTTTAAAATGAATCCTAATAGGTGGAAAAAGTAACTTCTTACTGTTGTACAAGGTCATACATAAATATGAACATGATGAACATGGAGTGATAATGGTTCTTTGAGAGCTTAGGAAACAACTTCTTTATGAAATAAAACTCTACTTAAAATTGTACTGAGAGTTTCTAGGTTAGTCAATGAAGCTCTTTCAATTGTGCCAAATTTGCTCCTTTGGTTTTATTTATTTTTTAATGACCTGCCATTTTTATTTCTACTGATAAGACATTTGAAGAAATACTTTCTATCTCAAAAACAAAAGAAAATTGAGAGCAACCAATTAAAAAAATTTACTGTTTATTGAGTATGTAACAAAATTCTGTTAGTTACCACGAATGCACTGTTTCTGAGGGGTGGTGCATTTCTATTTCTTCACTGAAGAAAATATTGCTCAGAATATATAATAACTTCAAAATGAGCTCAAATGGATAATCATATCTTCTTACATGCAGAATCAAAATCAACGCTATTTCAAATAAGTTATATTGTCACTTAACCAGGGCAGGTAGCAGTAGAAGTAATAATATGCGGAGTATTTCTGCTCTTAGGACCTCAGCTTACCTCTCATCCACCTTCTTTTTCTGGAAAATAGAAAAATTGTTTTACCTTTTGTGTTTACTGATATTATAAGACCAGGGAATACTGTATTCTAGCACAACTCAAATCAATAAATTTCTACATAGATTTATGGAAGCTGCAAAATATTAAACAGTATTCTCCTTGTTCTTCTTTCTCTCCAGCATTCATATTATAGATATCCACATTCAATGTGAATGCTGGGGAAGCATTATCACAAGACCGAAGCACAGAGAGCCTTAAGGGTAATTCAGGGACGTTTTTACCTTGACAATTGTCTCGTAATGCTAATTTCTCCTTGTACATATTTTTATGTTATATTAAATTATACAGGGGTGAGCAAAAGTAGGTTTGCTATGTCATTGTGACTTTCTTTTGAGTTAATGAAGCTATTGTACTAATCATAACCTGCGTGTCTTTTTTCCATATGAACAACTATGAACATAGTTTTGCCCACCCTTTATTCAAACATTATATCTATTACACACTAAAGCATTATATGTTAAATGAACACAGATACATTTAGCATATGATGTATCCCAAATTCCTGAAGAAAAATAAAATATTTGGTTATTCCCAAAATTTTAATCCACTAATATTGCTTAGAGCAATGTATACCCATGTCAGCATCTATAAATATGTTGAACAGTAAAACTATGCAAAAATTTCAAATTTGGAAACAGGAAAAGTCTCAAATCCAGTGTGCCTGGCAAGGCAGATGATTGATTATCTGGTGTCTTAGTCCTTGTATGTAATATTGTGGGCTATTAGAGAATTCTGGGAATAATGTATTCCTCAGTAACACCAGTAACACTAGGAGATAGACCAAAAAGAACTGAAGACAGATATATTCTCCTTAATTGTGGTAAACAGATTTAGATACAATTTTATTTCTATACCCTGACATACAACAAAAGAAACACTGAATACTGGGTTAAGAAGTTATCTGAGTGGCTATATTTCTGTATCAGTCAGGACTCCAACAGAAAAAGTAGGAGTTATGAGTGTATGTGGTGTGTAGATAGATAGAGAGAGACGGGAGGGGCGGGGCTAGAGGGAGAGAAAGAGAGCTATTTGTTATAAGGAAGCTGTTTGTACGTTTATATGGGCTGGATAGCAAGTCTGAAATGTGTGGGCTTGAGCCTCTCAAGCAGAAGTTGATGCTGCAGTGCACAGGTGAAAGTTTTTTTTCTTTTTCCTCTGGGAAACCTCAGTTCTGTTCTTAAGAAATTTCAACTAATTATTATATATCAGATTCACAGTGATTAATCTTCTTTATATTGTCAATTAATTGAAGATTTGACTCACATCTACAAAATACTTTCACAGAAACACCTAGATTAGTGCATGATTAAATAACTGGGGACTACAGCTTAGCCAAACTGACATAACGCTGATGATCATCACAGCACACGCCTTGTCCGTTTGGCACCCATACACATCTCCTTAATCCACACCAAACCTTGAAAGAGAGACATACAAAGTCACACTTCCACTGAGCGTGATACAACTGTTCTACATACACCCAAAAACATGCTAAAGTTTTCTGTAGGAAATACTTTAAATTTCTTAGGTGATATGCACTCTTTTTAACATAACATAATTTAAATACATGTAAACTATTATTAATACATCTTATATGATATGTTAATAATACATCATAAAAGGATAAGTAAGGAAAGATATAAAATATTATATATAAATATATATATATATACATAAACACACATAAGCATTTATAACAATAATAAAGAAATGCTCATGACAATTACAGTCTTTGTTTCTACAACTGGTCATCTGGTCACATTTAGTATTTATAACTACCTTCTTCCACTACACATTCCATCTTCCCTTTGCCATGGGTGAGCACCGTGGTTGGTTATGGTTCATGGCCTGGCAGAATTTCACTTCTAAAGGGTCTTGGTCATTGCCACTTGGAGAGGTAATGTTGATAGAGTGCACTTTGAGTTCAGTTGTAGTTTTCTGTTGACTTTAATCATAGGACACAGGACTAATAAAAGAAGCCCAAAGGGCTCTCCTCTGTTCCAGATATATACTTATTACCTCCACTGTGTAGAAGCACTTTGATTTCCCCTTGGTAGGCAGGATCGACTGCCTCATTCAATATGTATTGTAACTCCCTTCTTTATCTTTTGGTTCAGAGGCATAAGGAGTTTAAAATGGCACAGTGCTATTTATCACTTCTACTGAAAGGAAACTTTGGTGTGGCTCCCAGTGGTAACATCTCTCCCTTTGGAACTGAGACTTCTATACCAGACCAACTTAAGGTTGTGCTGAACAGGAAGCAAATATTTTGCGCTTGGATCTCTAGAGGTAGTAGTGGTCCAGGTCCACTCTTTCGTTCCTGGGGCTGTGAATCATGATCATGTAGGGACCAGAACCATATATTAGATTTACAGCGTACACAGCCTCCTAGAGCACACTGTCTCAACCAGGAAAGCTATGCATAGGTGGCATTGTCTTTAAAAGGCCATTTCACCATTCTGTCAAGCTGCCCGTTTAAGGATAATAGGGAACCAGGTAAGACCAGTGAATTCCATAGTATGGGCACATTGCCACATTTTATATGCTATGAAGAGATTTCCTTGAGCAGAAACAATGCTGTGTGGAACACTGTGACAGTGGACAAGACTTCCTGTAAGTCTATACGTAGATGGTAGTTAGTCTAATCATTATTTTCATGTAAAGCAAATCCATAGATAGTCAATTCCAGTAAGAACAAAGCATCACTCCTCTTAAGGCGGAAGCAGTTCTACATATATAATCAATCTGCCACTGGATATCTGGCTGATCACCCTAGGGAATGGTCCCTTATCAGAAACTTAGTCTTGGTCTCCACACTGGCAGATCGGGTACCCAGCAATTACTCTACCTAGGTAGGCCTTGGTTAGTGGAAGGCCTTGGTTAGTGAGACCCACGTACCATCTCCATCCTTGCCACCACGATCACTTTGTTTAAGTTATCACTGGGCAATGACAGGGCTAGCTACGGGGGAAAAAAAAAACTAACTGGCATCCACAGAATGTGTCATCATATGCATTTGATTATTTAAATTTTCCCTCGATGAGCATTCACATGGAGAACAAATATCTTTATGTTCTTTACCTATTTGGAGAGGTCTATCTACATATTAATTCCCCAGGCTTCCTTATCACCAGCTTTTCAATCATGTCCCTTCCAATTCTCTGACCACTCAGATCAAGCATTGACCATAATGATATAGACCTGTACCCCTCACCATATCTCTTTTCAAAGAAAAATTAAAAAAAAAAAAGAACAGGCATAATACTCAAAGTTCTTCTCACTGAGAGAATTTCCCTTCACTTCTTTCCTTTGGGGATGTCCCAGAAGGAGGCTGTAGTGTTAAAACTATCTACTTTCGGGTGGTTCCAGCATATCAGGCAGAGCTGTCTGTAAACAAGGCCAGGTTTTCTCTGCATTAGTCATTTGTTTATAGGGAACCATCCATGAGGCCATAGGTGTTACTGCAAAAGGGAAAGTAATGCAGCGGAACAGGGATCGTGGGCATCTGAGCTGCTTCCTCATGTAACTTACTGGTGCCTTCAGGACCTTTTGAACTCATATCACTTGATAATAAAGTGCTTTTGTTCACACTCAACATTATGACGTGATGGGTCATCAGTAATGGGCAACTCAGGTGGTTGATATCTTGGTGGCTTGTGGTTAAGCATTCAGTCTCTACTAAGGCCAAGCAGCTAGTCGAAAGTTGTTTCTAAAAAGAATAGTTATCCTCAAAGGGTAGTAAATATTCCTCCAAAACCCTTAGAGACTGAGTCCTATGGGGACCTACTAAAGGCAACAAATGGTCTCTCATTGTGCCACTGCCACTTCAAGCACCCTTGGATCTGCTAGATTATAGTGTAAGAGGTAGACATTATATATGGCATCCTGGCTGTGTTGGAGAGATTTTCCTTGTTCTGAGCTCCATTTAGAATGAATATTCTTTCGATTACTTGATAAATAGGATGGCATGTGAAAAATATGTCGCCTCCAAAAATCTAATAGGTCCACTCAGAAGGGTGCCTCATTTTTGGTAATAAGAGGGGTCAGATTTAACAACCTATTTTTCACCATAGAAAGGATCTCTACATGTGGACTCCGAGAAGTTTCACGGAGTCTTGGGGCTTCTGAAATTTTGACAGATTTATTTCCTACCCTCTGACATTCAAATGCCTTACCAACCTGTCTAAGCGTCATTGCTGCTTCTTGCTCACACACACATCATCCCTTCTTCCCCCTTAAATTACCAGCAATATGGAAAGAAATAGGGAGCAAAGTACTCAATATTTTTGTACTTTCCAAGACTCTAAGTATAGGTAATTCCCAATATATCATATTTTGGTATATAATAAAATTGTATATTAAATAATTTTTATTTCTTTATAAATAAATATTATTTAATCTCTTGGGCTTTAGTTCATCAACAGTTCCTGATTCTTTAAACAATCTCTTTTGTTGAGTTTTATGATGCAACAATCTTCGTTTTGTTCTCCTTCTTGATATAAGCCCAGTTTCTTTCCTTAGATGTCTAAATCTTAGAGAGCTCCATTTTGAGATCTCTTCTGATTCTGTACCTCTCCCTTAGAAGCTCTTATCTAGCCATATGACTTTGTATAACATTTCTAAATGACAATCTCCAAATTTTGTCTTCAATTCTAGAGCTCTCCCCTTGGCACAGAATCATATCTCCAGCTGTGGGTTTGAAACTGCAACACTGTTTCCCAAGTCAGCACTCTGGAAGTCAACCTTGGATAGGTTACTCTTCTCACATCAGAATTCTCGCAGTTTGACTTCTACATATTTTTCTAATCAGGTTATACTTCTTTTCATCTCCACTATTGCCATTCTGGTTCGAGCCATATTTCTGAAATTTACGGATTCAGTTTCTAACCTTCTACTTCCAGTAATGCCTTCTGCCGGTGTATTTTTCTGCTTCAACTTATGCTTTTACTTCCTGTTACTGTAAGGACAAAATCCAAATTCCTGCACTGCTCAATTATTAATCTAGATATGGGATGAGTCTCCAACCAACTGAGCCACACTGGCCAGGGCTGCCTCAGCTAGTTTTCAAGGAGAAAACAAACATGCCAAATAATAAACTCCAAATTGAAAGAAATGCTTTCATGTCATGGAAATTGAGGTTTATTAAGCAAAAGAGTGGATTGAAAGTATATACATGTTTTTATAGAACAAAATGAGGTTTTGAGAATTTAGTTGCAGAGCAGTAAGTTTTTAGTCTGCTCTAAGGTTCTAAGAAGTGTTCAATCTTTAAGACTATAGCATGTGAAGTATAGATTTTGAAACAATATTTTTGGAGGATTATAATAATTTCTTAGCAATATACTCTAAGAGGAAATTACAAACTATTAAATGTCTAGAAGCATAAACTAGATGATAAAAGGACTTGACACTGTGTGATAAAATTATTGCAGATAGTGGAAATATTCAGACTTGACACTTTTGGTTCTGTAGGGCCTAGAGTGTTGATAACAGAAATTATACATCTTTGTGGGTCCTCAGGAAGTTTAATTTGAATCCTTGTCTCTTGATTGAGGGGGGCAGATTATTAGAGCCATCAAAAATTATTTAAGGAAAAAATAGTAAAAATGCTAATCATCATTGAAATATTAACTTTTATATAAGGGTAGAAATCCAAATATTACTTAAGGATTTAAATATATGTTTGCTTTAAATGTCAACAAATAAATGGAAATCACAGGGAATTGCAACTATTTCAATGACCTTACTAGAAAAGGAATTGGAACACATTCATTTAACACTTATTAGAACCACGCCCATTTCTTCTTATACTTTTTAGAGCAAACATAAATGTTCCTGCTGCCTTGACATTTTTACTACTTTACATGTCTCATCAGTTTAAAACATTTACTTCTGTGACAGCTGAACCATTGAGCAAATTGGTTCTTCAGATCAATATTCTTGTTCCAAAAAGGAAGAAGTCATGCACAGGTGTCTGGTAATGTTTATTCACTGAAAGCAGTTCATCTACTACTGTTGATTGTTGGCAAAGTGACACTCCATTTTAGGTCTTTAATCATTTAAAACCATTTTCTAAGAAAACTACAAGTTGAAAAAGAGATCAGGCTCAATGTAGTATTAAATAAAAATGGCCAATCAGTCAACATGCACACCCCCTCTTCACAGCAATCAGCAACAGCTGTATCCCAATTAAGACTATGATTTTGCAGGTGCTCACAGAAGTCTATGTCAAAATAAATCCACTTATTTAAAACATTTTGAAGCATTATAAAGTCTTTATAGCTAAGTTCAAGCAAAATAATTTGTAGGGTTTTTCAGACAACTTATTTATAAATGTCAAGATTCTTGGGTAAAGAAGGAAATGAGAGCAAAACAAGATGTCTTTGGAAAAACATCATTCTCTTATTAGTTGTAAAGATAGACAGGAAAGGAGAGTTTGAACAGCACTACGCATAGCTGGTGGAAACAGATGCCACCCTATTCAATATTTTCTCAACTGCTTACAGGAAATTATTCGGTTTTAATGATCCAGTTCCATCAAATGTGTGTATGTCATAGCATATGCACTTAAGATCATTTGTCTTAAAATATTTTAATAAATATCATGTCTATGTAAACTCTAAAACAATCATTTAAATTTTTTCTTTATGTAAGAATTACAAAGTAATGTTATAAATGCAAATTCTTTTACACAACTTCTAGGGATCCAGGTTGTGTAAGCATATTGTTAAATTGCCCAAGAAATGTATATTTTTATCAAATACACTTAGTAATTCTGATATAGATATCCTACTCAGACTGAATTTTGAGGAAGCCTACTCTAAGTTTCTGCATATAAGAAGAGAGTTTTCAATTTTCTTTAAATATTTTTATTTAAAAATATTGATTATCAAAGAAACATACTCATTTGCTTCCATATACAAGGTAGTTTTCTCTGTCTCTAAGTCCACTCACCAGCATAACGATTTATGTTTTTTAAACAGACATTATCATGAATGTGTACTTATCTAAAGCACCAGAAAGTTGTAAAGTTTAATTATTTAATGTTTTCGTGATGTTTTGAAGATGAGGAGAGATATTTTGTTTTAGAGCTAAATATTATTGTAGCTATTAAACACTTGTATTCTAGTTAGAGTTCGCGACATTTGACAGCAGCATATGAAATTATCCCCTTAGGAATTTATAAATTGTCTGAATTGAACATATCATACCGGGTGACAAGGTATCATTATTTTAAGATGAGATAAGAGTTTTAGTTGTTCTTACTATTTTTGAAGGGTATTCATATAAATTTAAAGTAAATTTAATTAAAAAACAGAGGAGCAAATTTGAGTCACAGCAGACTTCAACAGAAATGTTGGAGGACATAAACAATAAAATTATTACAATGAAGTACTTAGAAGAAATGCTTGCCAATCTAGAATGTTTTATGAAGAGAAAAGATTCAAAAATCATTTAAAATCATATTCTACAATTTCTGTGGGTAGAAAGGTAAATTCCTATAACTAATTTTACATTTTAATTGAAGTATAATTTTTTTATTGAAGTGTAAAGTACACCAATTGTAAGTACAAATCTGATGACATTTTTCAGCTGTAAAGATACCCATGTAATAAAAACTCAAATCAAGGTGTAGATTATGTTATAATTTATATTCAAAGTCACTAATTTTTTTCTTCTTTTTATTGTTGTTCAATTACACTAATTTTTAATTTACACTACTATGCATTCGGAGCCATTAATTCTTTTTTTTTTAGATTTTATGTATTTTTTTGAGAGAGGGGATGGGTGGAAGAAAGAGAGAGAGAAACATCAATGTGTATGGGAAACCAGTCAGTTGTCTCTCACACACACCTAACTGGAGGCCTTGTCCACAACCCAAGTATGTACCTGACCAGAAACTGAACCAGCGAACGTTCCATTTGCGGGATGATGTCCATCCCACTGAGCCTCACCAGTTAGGGCCAAAGTCACTAATTCTTAATTCTGCTTTTTATAATTTATTTTCAAATTCATTGATTGAATGATTAGTTTCAGATGTTACGGATATTTCAATGAAAAATATTATTGTGATACCTTTTAATAGATTTTCTAATTTCTTATAAAATTTTCTATATATTTATATATTTTAAAAATATTAATTATAGTTATTTGACATCTTTGTTCAATAATTTCCAAGTCTGTATTACCTATTGATGTGTTTTATTTGTCATGTTTAACTCCTGAATTTAGTCATTAGGATTTGATTTTATTGTTTTGCAATTTTTATTACATGTCAGATATTGTCTTTAAAAATATTGAGGGTCTCTAGTATTGTTAACCTCCTCCATAATAGTTAAAATTTTATTCTGGTATGTAGATGGAATAAAAGTAGATTGTCTTGAGAGTGAGTTATTTATATTTTACTCTGTTTCCTAAGTGAAACCTTTCGATAGTCTCAAATGAGAGTATGGAGTGCCTGTTATGATCCTTCTACCATTTTGGCCCTAGCTCCAATTTTTGTGTCTACATCCTATGAGATTGCCAACAATTATCTTTAGCATTTCTAGCCTCTTAATATCTGTTCTCTACTTTGTTTCTGGGAGTCTTGCATCACCCACGTGGATCTTACGAGTCACCAAATGTCCTAAGGAGTGGTTACATACAGAATGGCTCACCTCTTTGTGTCTTCCTTTCCTTCTGTACCTTAGATGCCCTTCTTTCAATTTTCAGTAAGTGTCGACCAGGTTTCTTTCAAAATGCTTCCCCCCAACCCTCTTATTCCTTCTCATCTGGGATTTAATTTTGTGTTTGTGTGTGTGTGTGCTTTCCAACTCTATTAGTTGATTTCTAGTTTCTGTAATGAACAAACTGCAATTTTTAAGTGACTTAAAATGTGTATTTATTCTATTATCATGTAACAGTGAAATACCTTTCTTCCTGGTTAATGAGAAATGGCCCTTCAGATAGCCATTCAACAGTCCAGGTTTTTCAGTCTCGCGATTCTGGCATCTGAGATCCTAGGAGCCCTTACTTTTATGAAGATTTACTTCATTAAAAATTTGGCCTAAAAACCAAGTAAAGCACAGTTTTCTTTTTCCTTCAGTTTCTTCTTCTTCTTCTTGTAATGGCAATAGAAAAATCAATCTGTTTGAATTAGTTAATGAACAAATAATACATAATTTATAGGATAACTTCAGCATGCATACCTATAGAAAAATAAAAATAGGATGTTGAAGTGGAATTACATGGTGGGAATGGTATTGGCAAGTCTTAGTATAGGGATAGAATTTCTAGAAAACTCAAGTAAAAAAGTAAAAATGGGGAAAAAAGACAATAGTAGAAAACTGTTGTGATATAATTCTATTTTTATAAAACTATACACATACACACAAAAATTATAAGATATTTAAGAGTATCTACAATTGCATATTTCCACATTAAAATGTTAAATTAAAAATTTAACATAAGAACATGGTTTTATTTAATTTTTAAAAATGACTAAATAAAAGCTCTATAAGATTTAAAATAAAACTAATTTTTCTCTATCCTATTGACTCATGTTCAAGACAATTCAAATGCCATTCCCTTTTCTATACCACTATTCTAAAACTTATCTCATACAGCACGGAACCTAAATGTGTCTGACACTCGACATTTTTTGCAATGCCTTTAGGAAAGGTGTACCTAATATGATATCTATGTCCTCAGGATTTAGCATTTGGTCGTTTTGTAGACAGTGAATTAAAATACTGAAAATTTTGTTGAAATTTTCAACACTTGATAGGAAAGATGATTATGTCTCCATTTGCTTTATGCCATTATTCAAAATGCATTTTATACAAGTACATGTAATTTTGCCCTTTAACAAATAAGAATGGCATGTAATTGCTTTTTGCTGCTGTTTCTAAAGGACAGTCAAGATTACTATCCTGCTTAAAAAAAGGTTATTTGCTTTTACAGATAATACATTATATTTACACAATGATTTTTAGATTATACTTAAAAAAACTATTTTTTGAAATCTACACCTTTGGTATATTTAATCTCAATAGTAAAATATATTTAATAACCCTCAATGGTAACTGTTTCTCCTAGAGAAATTGGAATGGATGGTAACTGAGTAATAAAATAAATTATTGGTTACCATTATACTATTATTAGTAAAAAACAGACCTTAGAACTTGAAATTTGGCAGTAATAGAAACATATAAATGACTTCCAGCAAAGTTTGACATACTCAGTTTCCATCATAAACTTTATATTTTCTCCAATAAATTTCATTGAAACATAAAGACTAAATGCAGTAGCAAATGATACAACACATTATTTTTTAATTTTTTTTTTATTATGCTGTTACGGTTGTCCCAATTTTCCCCCTTTTGTCACTTTGCTCGGTATCCCCCTTCCCTCCAGCAATCACCCCCTTAGTTCTGACACATTATTTTAACAACATTTTGAGATAAATATGTTATATCTCTCTGGTAGTGTCTTCAGGAAAGATCAAATGTAGATATGTATTTTTATGGCAAAATCATTATAATCTTACTGATTTCAGGAGAAAGGAATACCATAAGGACTATTGAGAACAGGAAATAACATGCTTCATATTGAAAACTTGGGAGCGTTTCTGAACTTCAATGGGGAAAAAAAACAAATTTGGGCTGAATCACAGAAGTTGTTAGATTTTAAAGGTAAAATTGAATCAAATATGTGCTACAGGCTGCATCATGGCATACCCATCCTATATAAAATGTCTTATTTTTTTAAGACACTACAAAGTTACAGATTTTCAAATTTGTTTTCTAATATTTTGTCCTCAGTGACATGGTTATATCTAAAGTATTTCTTTTTAATAAAAATGATTTTAAAAATTGACTCACATTTCCCTTTTAGGACATTTTACTTTGCTTTTTGATGTAAATGAATAAAAAAAGCACCAATCCATTTGAAGTAAGATTACGAGTTTGATCAGCATTATAATAAGGAAATATTATTTTTCTATTCCAAACATTCGTATTTATCTGATACTTAATTTTTTTAAATTCTCTGTTTATTAGCGTGGTTCTTTATTATATTCCCAATGCCTTTGGAGTGGATAAATATGATTATAATAATAATATTGATGCCATTGAGAAGAATGATAAACCATGTTGAAACTTTTATAATTTTCTAGCCACTCTAAGAATACATTTAAATAATTCATTTACAGTTTTGCACTGTGCCTGACACAGTAAGTACTCACTATGTTCTGTTATTTTTGTTCAGAAAATATGTTGCTTTCCTATTTTTCATCTCTTTGGTTTGTTCAAAATAATTACATTAATAAAACTAATATAACATAATTTTTTATTTAATTAAAAGTATAGCATATGTATCACTCAGAATTTTGATACTTCATAAAATATTTCTCTTTTCTATAATAAACACTATCCAGGTCTATGGATTTTTTTTTGTACATTTTTTCTATTAAGGCCAGTCTTTGCATCTTCACTTCAAAAATAATCATCAATGTGACCTGAGAAAGATGTTTTAATTTTATTTTTTGCATATAGAGCTGTATCTTTATCACCTTCGTTATTTAAATAATATGAAGTAATTTTTTCTTCCTACATAAGTTTTTTATATCCATAATTTTGGTATGTTGTCTAACAGAAGATGTTAGAAATTAAAATTATGTTTTAGAAGTACATAAAAAATTATAAAGTTATTGGTGTGTTTCTAAATTATTTTCCAAAAGAATGATGTTAACATTCTGTTCTACCTGTAAAGTATAAGAGCAATTATTTCATTCAATTTTAATGCAATTCAGTATTCTTGTTACTCCTAATCTTTCTTTAGTGGTGACTACAATGAAAAAAAGTATTTTTAGTGTTTATTTGATTGCTAGGGAAGTTAAAAATAATCCCATGAAATTTTGGTACTTTTATTTTTATTTTTATGGAAATTACCTGTGAAAGATGTATTCATTTTAATGAATATACTCCTACCACCACCAATAAACATCTATTAGTTTATTCCAATAATTTATTCCAACCAAAATGGTTTAACGCCTATCGTATGTACAAGGTACTGTTCTAGGAGCTATAAATAAAGAAGTGAATAAAATAGATGAAAACACCTGCTCACCTAAGACTTACCAATGATAAACTAAATAAACAGTGTTAAGTATGTTAGATGTTAATAATTGCTATGGAATATAAAGGTTTCTTAAGAAGCGCCTGTCTCAGAAAATGATTTTAGGTATGAGGAAGTGAGCCATGTGGATACCTGGTAGGGTAAAGTTCTAGTCAGAGCAGAAAGCATGTGTAAGGAAACTTAGAAACAATTTTACTCTGTAAAATAGGAAAAGCAAAGAATCCAATGAATTGTAGTGACGTGAATGAAGTGCAGGACATTAGAGAATGAGATCAGAGAATTATCTAACAGCTCAGAGAATGAGATGTGTGACCAGATGTTGTGGTTACTATGTGTAAGTGGGATAGACCCTCTACCCAAAATTTGTTTCAGATGTTGAACTGATGATGCTACCCACATGCCAGTTAAGTATGAAGTCACTACTCATGCAGTGTAGCTTTCTGGGAAGAGCAGGGCACGCTCCCAGGTGGAACTGATAGTCCCTTGAGGGAGCAGGAAGGAGCAACTGGCTTGGCTTTGAAAGTGGTTAAGGGGCAAGGATGAGGCAAGTGTTCCTGTGCGTGAAGGTGGGGCTTGCAAGGATTGCACTTCCTGCCTATGCTATAGGGAGAGAACATACCAACTCTTTTATCAGTTTGCCCAGACGTGGAGCAAATGGATAGAAAGGAGGATGGAGATCAAAATCTGTCAGCAGTCAAACACCAAAAATGAATTACACCATACCTTACTGATTTTAACTCATGGTTAGAAGGGAAGCCATTTGAAGGTATTGAGCAAGTGGAGCCAGAACATAGTCTGATAGTTCTATCTGGAACATTATATCGCTGTGTTGAAAACTGCGAGAAAGTAAAGGAAGATGCTCGGAAGCCAGACATAGCTCTTGTTTTACTTTAGTTAAAGATGGTAATGGCTCAGGACAGTAAGTTAGCAGTGGGGATGGTAGGAACTGACTGGATTAAGAATATATTTTGAAAGTAAGAATAGCAGGATGTGTTCATGAAATAGATACGCTACTAGAAGGAAAATGTTTGGCCCTGACAACTTGGGAAGATGAGACTGATGACAACTGATACCAACAGGTCTGAGGGAAAACAAATAAGAAGCTACATTTGGTACCCAAGTTAAAGAAGGACTTGGAAATATAAACGAGGAAAAGATGGGCTAATGATGTACAACTGAAATATATTAGCACAGAGACAGTATTCAAAGCCATGAAATCAGGTGAGAATCTATGTGAATGTCCATAAATTTAAAAAAATATATATATATATGTATATAAAGCAGTATGAAGACTGATCCATGGAACCAACATTCCTAAGTTCAGAGATCAGGTAGATGCCGATGAATTAGCAAGGTAAACTGAGAGGGTGACAGGGTTAGGATAGAGGAGGTATCTAGGATATCCAGAAGAAAAAGTATGTCAAGGAAAGAATGATGAATTGTGCTGAATACTATTATTAGGTCAAATTAGATGAGACCAGGGGGTAGACTATTGGATTTAGTCAGCAGGCAGTCATTGATGACCTTGACAGAGAAGCTTCCAGTGGAGTGATGAGAATAAACTTTACCTGGAGTAAGTTCAAGAGAGAGTGGAAAGAGAAAACTTGAAGAGAATTTTTGTTTTAAGAAAGAACTTTGATCTAAAGGATTAAATACATGGATGATAGGGGGAGGGATACATTAGGGGACTAAATGTTAATGGGGAAAAAATAGTAAAAAGTGAAAAAACGTTAATGTTTCCTTTAATCAGTGAGAGAAATATATACCTGCATAGTTTTACTTACACAAAAGTTTATTCTAATTCAGTATGTTAGTCTTTTTTATTTTTATTTTTAGACTAGTAGAGTAAGTTGAGTAAGTTTATTTTCATTGTTTTAGTGTTTTTTCTCCAGCTTAAACAAATAGCTTCTGACATATCAAAAATATCTTTGCTCTCCTCATCAAGGGTGAAAATTGAATAAAATAAATTTCATCCCCTGGTTAGATAATTGTACTATATGAATTCTAATATATTAGTAACTGAATCCATAGTATAAACAGAAGGAACCACAAAGTAAAACATTGCAATATCAGGCTTTGGCTCTTTAACTCATATATATTTTTTAAGATCTATAAAATAGAAACTGCTATTTTAAATGAGGTAAATGAAATTAAATGAGCATATAACTTAAGTAGAAAAATGTAGTAGAATTAAAGTCATTGTGAAGAAGTGTTGGAAATTAAATTAACACAGAGATAAACTTTATGTTTAATAGTTTTTAGTTAGTCTATAAATTGAACATAAATTTAAGTGTGATAAATATTTTTAAAAGCACTTCAACTGAAAAACTAGACTGCAAGGCCTATTATCTTAACATCACATCTCTGATTGCAGGAATTTAAATTTAAGAATCACTAGTAAAAGGTGAAAGGTTTATTTGCTCTGAACAAAAATGAGAGTATTAACTGACAGTGGCCAGAGGGGAGCGAGGAGAGGGACAAAGGGGGAAAGACATGGAAGGGTCTGGTCAAGGAACATGTATACAGGATCCATGGTAATGGACAACAGGGTGGGAGGACTGACCGAGGGAGGAGTGGGGCCAGAGTGAGGGCAAGCAATGGAGGGGAAATTGGAACTGTAACTGAACAATAAAAAAAAACAAAGATAAAGCAGATTGGGATCAGAACCATGGAAAAAAAGAATCATTGGGAAATATATGTGATCCCAACTATGTTTCCCATTAGGAGAATTTCTGAATTCTTTTTGGGGTTAAAATCTGATTTTTATAAAAATGTAGGTGGATAATAACACACAAACTTGTTGAATACATTGAACATGGTCTAAGTGATAATTTGAGCATCTGTGGAAAACATCTACGGTGGGTCATAGTTTCTGGGGTTTAATGTGTGGGAAGAAAGTAATTTTAGACATAAACTCTATTGGACAAATATAGTTTCTGAAGTAGAATTATATGGGCACTAGGCCCAGGACAGAGAGGTACTAAGATGAATACAGAGAGAGAAGAAAGATCAGTTAAATATAAATTGTCCTACTTCAAAATTTAACCTAAGTTAGTACTAAGTATACAATACTAACTTCTTGTAAGAAAACTTTTTTTCTTTTTTTTAAATAAATACCACTGATCAGGAGACATCTGTTTTTTGGAACATTTCGATGTGATCAGGACTCTGAATCTAGAAATAACTTTAAATTGTTAAAATGATAATATCATATTACAAGACACACCACAAATTTTAAGATTGTATCAGTGATTTGATAAAGACTAAGGGTTTATGTTTTACAATGAGAAGTTTATGTAGAAATGACTGACCAAATGCAAACAAATTTCAGAAGATTGGTATAGAGAGGTGTCAAAAATACCTGAAAAAGTATTGAAAAGAAAATGTTCAAAGTGGAAGTAATTAGAGGTAATTGCTGTTTTACTGAATGAAAAATCTAGCAATTTCTGTTGTAGTTCCCTATTTTACATGTACTATAGAATTCCATGAAGAACCTAATCATTCATTTGAGCCCCTGTGCCTTACAAAAAGAAATGGAAAAAAAAGTTTATCTTTTTATTTAGGAAGGGCAACATATTTAATATTTAAAACATTGTATTGAAATACTTTTAATATGTGTATCATGTTTCACTCACCCATAGACATAATAATGAATGTAAATAGACTTTATTATTTTTTACCACTTTATAGTTCAAGTTATCAATTAGTTATTTACAAAACTTCATGTAATAATAGAATATTAGAGTTCAAATGAGTAGACAGCTTTTATATGGCTATATTCTTGCAAAATTTTAATGCTAAGACTGCTGTATAAAATTATAAAGCACATACCCATCAATAAAAAGAGGAAGGATAGGAAGACTTCATTGATGTTTATTTCACAAATCTATTTAACATTTTAATACATATTGCCCCAAAATGGAAAGTAGTATAATAATTTTTTCTTAATGCATTTTACTGTGAAATGTTTGGTTTTAACAATTTTCTGAGGAATTTATCCTTTTAACCCTTCCCACAAATCTTAATTTCTTTTATGAACTATTTTATATAAAAGTCCTTCCTATATATACTTTTTACAGTTTTGAGATTTTCAATTCCAGCAAGCCAGAATTTTAAAGAAGGAGAATGAAACTAACTAGAAAAAAGACACAAAATGGAAACGTAGATAGGACTAAAACTTTCTGCAATGAGGCCCTGGCAAGGTAAAGGCAATTGGGGAAATTTAACACTGAATTTTGGTATTGCATTCTGATGCCTTTTTATTTGCATGCCTGTGAGGTATGGAATAGAGGTTCTTACAGGGTGAAGTCATATTTGGAGGTATTCTACAAAAAGCTATTATTAAAATTGTCGTTGTCATAGAAACAAGTAGTTTGTTAAAACATAATACATCTGTACAAGTGAGAATTTTCCTCAGGTTGATTAGTAATTCAAGTAAATCAAACTTTCATAATACAACTATTTTTGTATTCTGAAAAGCATGTGAAAAAATAAATACAGCACTGCAATATATATGGAGCCTCCGATATTATTCAGTGCACATTCGGTACAAACATGTGGTGGTTCTGAATATACAGGGTCTGGTAGAAGTAGAACTTGCTTCAGTGTGGTTGGTAGGGTAATAATATGGGTATAATAATTTATAGTTTCAATTTGAACATTTCACCTAAAGTGTCATATGTTGTGCTTGAGAGTGATATTGCTATGTTATAGAATTACATGCTTATGATTTTGTAATAAAAGGTTGTATAATAAATAGGGGGTGTGATTTTGCTAGACCCTATAGAACATTTATATAAAAGGAAAAAATCAATGGATAAGTGGGTAGGAAAGCAAAATGTATTTACAAACCTATCTTTAAAAACACTTTTATTAACTATGAGGCACTATCATGTAAATCAAAATGGAGAAATATTCTACAAAGACCTAACCGATACTCATTAAAAATATCAAAGTCATGGTGAACAAGGAACGGCTGAGACTGTCAAATATCAGAGAAGACTGAAGAGATGGGATGGACATGGATTGTTTCCTGGAGCAGAGAAAAGGCATTCATTGGGTAATCAAATCAAAGTTTGTAGTTTAGTGAGTCTTATATCAAAGTTAAGGTCTTTATTTTATAACTATATTATGGTTTTGGTAGCTTTTAAGATTACGGCAAGCTGATTGAAGGGTATATGGGAATTCTTTCAGTAAATCTAAGATTATTTCAAAATAAAATTTTAAAAATACACCAAAACATGACATTAAATATATCTAGGAAAAAAGCAAAGCTACATATGAATTCTTTGTAAAATACTCATTATTTTAAATGCTTTTAATATATGTTCTATGATCAGTATCTTTGTTTTTTTTAATGGAATCAAAATATTAAGGTTCTCATAAGTTCACATAAAACCTAAGTTTACTATACTTTTTCCCCTAAGGCATATGTTCCATATTTATGATTTATTTTACCACATCTTTTATTTATAGATATAAATGTATAGATATATATTTTGTCTGAGGAAATTACACTTACCAAGCTTCCACTTCACAGAATATAGTCTTTCTACAACAGTAATTTTAATAATTGTAAAATAAAAGTTAACTTATATGACTTTGAAAGTTGAACAGGAGGACAATAATGTATAGATTTGATAGGCTCCATAAGAAAGCTACAAAAAAAGAAATTTTTTTTTTCAAATAGTAAGTAACTTTTTAATATTTTTAATGAATACATATTTTTTCTTATTCATATAAATTATAACTAGGTCAAAGGTAGATCATATAGTCAGTTATTTTAATGAATGATTTTTTAATACTATAGGTGAGTAAAAAATTTATAATCCATTATCAGCTTATAAATATTTCATAGACACTAAAATAAGACAAAAATGATTTATGGCCTTTACTGACTACTTGTTTTTATTTATTTGTTTGTTTTTAAAATGTCTCCTTAGTCTAGTATGAACTTTGAAGCTTATGACACATAAAGTCTTTATCTTGTAGGTATCAAAATACAGTGCAAAGTGACAGTGCAAGACACTGTTTTAGCATCACGGTGGGTTCAGTATTTTAGATGTGAGGGAAATGCTATAGGAACAAGATAAGAGTCCCATAATTCATTTCATGCAGTTATTTGAGTGTTTATTTGAGGAAGATCAATTTTGAGATGAGTCGTCAAGGACTAGAAAAAGAAATTGCCAAATGAAGTGTAATGAAGAGCCCCAGGCAATGGTAAAAGGGTAGTTTTGAGGCCCTCGATTGTATAATCCTTTTGGGAGGTGTTAAGAGGTTCATCACGTTTGAGAAATGGTGACTGAGGGTAAGGAATTAAACTGTATATTCCATAGAGTTACATGTTATGTTATGGATAAAACTGAGCTTACTGAAGTGTGTGGTATGGGAGTCTTCACGTATTTCGGAGCTGATTTTTTATATTTGGAAGATAAACCTAATAGAAGTGGGAAGCATATTGTGATGTAGGAATAGAATAATGGTGTCATATAACTACCTCCAAAAATAAAATATTTCTTGAGACAAATACCAGGTCTCATCCTTAGAGGCGCAAGGAAATATATCCATGATCCTGCAAGCGTAACTTTTGTTTTCATTAATGGGTTAAGTATATAAACATCTAGTCTCAAAGTATCCAGTTACTAATGTATCAACATCACATATTGTATGAAATAATGCACATGTATTTCACTTTTAGAAAAAAAATTCACTTTCGCTACACCATTACTGATGGTAAAGTCAATTGTCTATTTACTCTATTTTAAAAATACTTGCATTTCTAACATAGTCTGGTCAATATGTTATTTCTAACGTGTTTGGTTTACAAATAAAGCTTTTTAAAATTTCACTTAGGGAGTTTAGAAAGCAATAGATGAGACATGGGAATAACCAGAAAATTATAATACTATGAAAACTGGCTCGTCAGGAAAAAAGAGTCACATGCCTTTGTAGTGGTAATTCATGGCACTTTCAAATTATCTATTTTTATTTTCGCTTCTCTTTAAACCAGTTTATTAAAACCAGGCATAAAATTTAAAAATATTTTATATTCCTTGAAGTATGTTATTTGACCTTCTTTAGCACCAAAATATGATTTAAAAATAGCCAGGATAATGAACATTTATTTAATGATACCATGGGAAAATAGAATTTAATAAAACATTCCAAGCACAAGCAGTTATCCAGGGACAACGGTGCAAATGCACATAAAACACCTATTCTCTGACTTTGAGAGAAATAATTTAAGGATATCAATATATAAGCTATTTATTGAAATATAACCATCCAATACATTTAAATTCTTTTAGTAAGATGCAAGAGACTGATCATAATGATTCTATCAGTTCCTGCTGTTAATTGCAGTATAAACTTCTTAAGTGATCTCTATCTAGGCAAGTAAAATGTTAAGACAATCAATTTCTGAAGTAATTTGCCACAAAAACATTTTCAGAAAATGAGCAGTCAAAGAATATCCTATTGGGAATAAAGCCTGATGTAGCTTGGCCCAATGGCCATATTAAAAAAAAATAGTTTTTGAAAAACAATAAACACTTCTGAAATGATTGCCTATATATTAATTTGCTATCTAGTTTTCTGTTTTTCAGTATTCAAAATGGTAGATTTCAAAGCCTATCTTCTAAATGTGCCTAATAATCTGGAAGAACACAGATTTATCTATTATAACAAGCCATGTAGTGCTGGGTGATCGCTGGAAGCAAGGATGATCTGGTGATAATCTATTTACTGACAGACCAAAATATGCCTTTGAGAAAAACTGCTATTATTTTCTTTTTTCCTTCACGGATGAAGTCAAAGATGGCTGAAGCAGAAGCCATATCTGAAAAATGTATACATGAATCCAATTCAAGCCAAGAAGATATACATAATTCTAGGGAGCAAACACTGGCGTTAGGAGACAATTTCCCTAACCTTTTTCCTATAGCATTGAAATTACAAAAAGATTGAGGTAGTATGTGTACATATGTAACATAATTAAAAATTTATGTATGCCATGGCTAATGACATGGCTCATTTCAGAAAGAGATTTTTAAACCCAGTTGAATAAAACTAAAGCAGAATATCTTATAGGGAAGAAGGAAGGAACACAGACTCCGTGGCCAAATGGAAAACAAAACAACAGAACAAACAAAACCAAAATCAAAATAGCAATAAAACTTGCCAAGGAAGCAAAGACAAAGAAAAGATTATGCCATTTTAGGATTAGTAAATTCACTAGAGCATTGCAAACTACTAAATTTAAACCATAGAGATTAAGCAGAAACTTAACTGTACAAAATAACAAAGCTGAACACAAACTTTTTACAGATCCTAGGAGCCCAGTAATTCCTGAGGCTCCAAACACTGATGATGTTGATGGGTGTGCTTGAAAGTGGTAGAGAACTGATTGTACTTAAAAAAAATGGTTAAATAATTTTCGTAGATAAAACATTGAACTGAGAAATACCCACTCTATTAAAAAGGAAAACAAGCATGATGAAAAAATCTTCCATCTGACTTTTAATTCATTATGTATGTATGAAAGGAATAAAAATCGATTAATACCCTAAATGCCCTAAAGGCTGACCTGGGAGTCTGTCTCAGAGGTGGCCCTTCTTGTGTCCCGCTTCCTGATCACAGCGGCAGCTGACGGAGGAGCCGTTCCTCAGCCTGGACGGCAGTCAGTATCCAACGAGCAAAACTGCTCAGTTTTAGCCTGACCCTCAAAACCGGCTGTTTTTGAAGGAAGCGACTGGAAACAGACTGCAATGCCAAATTTATTTTAAAGAAATTATTTTCGTTTTTAATTTGGTATATTAATATATTCGACACATTTCAAAATGAGTACTTTATACTACATATATTAATTAAATGTGTTATATGTAAATATATATTATGTTAAAAATATAAATAATATTACATTTGTACTACACATATATTTTCATTTAAATATTTCACTTGCCTCGTTGTTATTTATGAGTACAAAAAAACTGAATAATGTACTTTATTTTTAAAAAAAAAGCAAACTAGAACAGTATAAATCACAATAAATGAGCTCCCTAAGGCTAAAAGCATGTTTCAACACAAAAATATTGAGCATGAAAATATTGCTTCTGGCTGACATTATGGAGCAAAAGTATGTTTTAAACTAGATTTAATAATCTGCTTACTAAATTTGTTACATGGTACACACAGCATTTTCTCATTTTGCTCAATAATATGGATATATTAAATAAAAGCTTCTAATTTTATTCATTGTTTAAAAAATATTTCTTTTTTGCTATTAAAACTGTCATATTGAACTGTGTTTTCTCCTAGAATTTTTCTCAATAATGTAGCTCAGGATACAGTTACTGAAAATTATTTGGTATATTTTATAATAATCTTGCTTTTATTGAAGAAATTATTTAAACCATTCTTTTTCTTCAGTCGCATCATAAGACTGTTTACATTACAATTATAATACATGAAATTTATTGGTAATAACTCCCTCCCCCACACATTTTTGCCTCCTGAGAGCTGAAGAGACTATAATTTTACAGTTTTTATATTTTAGCAGTGAATGGAGGTATAGAAGTTGGAGACGGAGAGTTATTGATTTTGATGAGAGAAGCAAGTAAGACTTTCTAGAACAAATAACACCTCTAATGAATGTCAAGATCTATAAAGAATGAGTCTCGTGGCTGTCCTCAATATCTCCTAGGAAGTTTATGTCTAAACATTGATAAGTTTTGAGGTGATTTTAACTTGTGTCTGTGTGACCTAACTCCGTCCAAGCTTCACCTCTAGAACACATCCTCTAGAAAAAGTATTGTTTATACTTACATAAAATTTAAAGGGGCAAAATAAAATATAGGTAGAAAAATAATTTGACTCATTCCCTTTTCCCAAGGCTGTCAATTTCCTTCCACAGTTCTTTCCTTATATAACAGACCAAGTTGAAGATATATGGAACCTGGCATGACATTCTGAATGTTACTGCACCTTTTCACGTGCAATGCAAATGATGAGACGATACCCCACCCACACACTTAGTGTTTGGTGTGATTTTACGAAGATTTAGACACTTAACCAAGAGTGGAGCGCATGTAGCCTAGCCTAGCAAAGCCTCCTGGCTCCACGATGTTCACCCAGCTGCAAGTTAGCCTATGCTAGGCTGGGATTATACAAGTCAGGAAATGCTCAGTTCTTACAGGCTGACAGTTCTTTTATATTTAATTTTTAAGCTTCCAGTGAAGAATAACTTCCATGAATAAGCTGTGTGTTTCCTGGTAAGGAAACAGGTTTTCCCATTTTTGACCATCATAATCAATAAATACACATCTTCATTTAGGTAACATCTGATCCCAGATGTCCCCTTAATATCTATTATTCCAGGTTTTAAACAATCTTGACACGTCCTTTAACTTTTGTTATTTATAAAAACAGGTTGTGTAGATTTCTTTGTAGCTAAATAATCTTTATAAATCCAGCGTCTCTAGTGTCTTTCCTTGTGTAAATTTGAAGAATTATTTCACTGAATTTGTAAAAATTTATTCTTTCCAGGGGTGAGTGCTTTAGGGTCCTTAATTGCAAAGAGATCTTACTTTGCTTCTGAGTTGAACCACAGAGGTCTGTGCTAGGAACCTTGGCTTCAGGAGAGCTCAAAGCAGAAATTCCCAGGAGTTTCATGCCCTTCTAACCACACAGGCAAGCCAGGCTATCTCAATTGTTATGTCAGAGAAAAACCATTAATAAACAAAGTGGCCCTCAGGGTTACCAGGGAAATTTCAGATTTCATAAAGCATATCGTAAATCCCACTGCTTTACTATGGCCAAGGGTCAAAAAGAGACATCCAGACCTCTCTGGCAATGAAGAAAGTTTTTTTTTTTCTTGTCCATCTATAAATCAGCTGTAGCCTACAAAAAGATATATTTATAAGTTAAAAGTTCACCAGATCCACTTTATACTTTTTAGAAAATCTCAGTGTGTCCTACATTATCAATTTAAAAGGATTACAATTTACTGTTATAAGTGGTTATAAAAAGACAACATACAGCCCTGGTCTGTGTGGCACAATTGGGTGGAGTACAGTCCCATAGACTGAAAAGCTCCAGACTGATTTCCGGTCAGGACACGTACCTGGGTTGCATGTACAGTCCCCTGTTAGGGCGTGTACAAGAGGCAACCGGTAGATGTTTCTCTCCGAACTCGATGTTTCTCTCTCTCTCTCTCCCCCTTCCTCCCTTTTCCCCTCTTTAAAAATCAATAAGCACTCCTCGGGTGAGGATTAAAAACAAAAAACAAAACAAAAAACCACACACACTATACATTCTTACACTGAGAAAATAAAATGACATACGGGTATACAATAATATTGTAATAACTTACACATAGAACTTGCTTTAGATTTAAAACACTTTAAGCAGCACTTATTTTCCTTGACATCATATGATTTATTAATACGAAGTTAATAATGGACATAAATAGTCAGAACTGTGGTAATTGAAAAATGCCAAATATGCAATAATTTTGCTTTCAATAGTTGACTTCAGATATGTCATCCAATTTTCCCCTCTAATTTTTCCTATGGAAAGGTATTCAATTAGATTTGAGAATAGTCAAAATGACTTAATTATATTTCAATTATCAGTTTTCTAGTACCATATTATTTTTGCCTTTTTTCTGTAAATAGTACAAATATTCATCACATATTGTCATAAATTCAAAAATAAATGAACTGAGGTGTATTTATTACATAAGCAATGTGAAATTATTATTAAACTCAAATGTACATTGAACTCACCTGGTGGGAGGTGGGTGGCAGTGAAAGTAAAGAGAAATCTTAGCCACTTCAACGGAATACACGCTGAATTGCTGAAAACACTGAACCCTATTAATACTGATGAACTGCTACAATAGTTAATTAGACCTACTCCTATTTAATTGAAAAGCTTTGGAGGTTGTTCCTTTAAAAACAAATTGATAACACCGAAAATTTTGCAGTCTGTGAAGCTGATTGAGGTTCATCAAAAATAATGCAGTTGGCACATTTACCAAGTTAAGCTGGGTCACTTCCCAGGGTTTATTTTTGTGTGTATGATACATGATTTTTATCACAAAAATCATACCATTTTGAATTAAAGTGTTTGAAAAATTACATGTCTGGTTAATGTGATAAATAATATAATGGTGAAAAAGTTAATTTCAAATTGACCTTCTTTACAAATATAATATAGTTAAATTCCATCAATCTGAGATATTAGATGCCAGCATGCAGTGTATTTTATAGCTTCCTATTAAGGGAATAAAAGTTTTCATAAATTCAAAATAACAATTCTCTTTACTTTCAATGACATTTCATTGCTCAATCACCAAAGAAGGCTTCGAGGTTCATAATTATTTGTAAAAATGATGTTTGATGCCAACCGATTTATTTTCTTTTCTTGGAATGTGAACAGTGTAAATCCCAGAAGAATATCAGAACATTCAAAATGGTTTTCATCCATTTATAGTTTTGTTGTTAATATGTCAATGGAATTGTATTTCAAGCTTAATTAACCAGCCACATGAATGAGTCAGATACTAAGTGAGGACTTTGGCTTGCTGTGATTGTATTTTAACCCAAAAGGAAAACGTGTCTCTAGAGAAGACTGATATGGGAAAACAAGAGTAAGGGTTTAAATTCATTTACTCTACAAATTTGTTTACTGGTATTCAAATATTTGTTAATCAGTTTTATAATGTTTTCATGTGCTAAAATTATAACAGTTAAGATATTGATTTTGTAAACGTCGATGTGCAAAAATCAGTGGTTTTAAATAAGACACGTTCATTTGCTTTCTTTGGAAATGAGTTATATTATTCCCTCAAAAAGACAGAAATAAAGACTATTTTTTAAAAGTGCACTAAACTGAGAAGGAAGAAAACAGAGTTGCTAACCAGTATTCTCACAAACACCTGTTATTATTATACCCGTAGAAAGGGACCTCAGAACTGTGAATACGAGTAGATTTGTAGTCATTAGGTGATAGTAACATTTTCACTGTACCCAAAACATTACAACCTTATTTAACAAAACAAAATAAAACAATATAGAATAGTTGTTATTTTAGTCCTATTTTAAATGTCAGTAAACTGACCTCCAATAAAGTTTAGAAATTTTTCCCACTGTTGCGTCACCAATGAATGATGCTGCACTAGTATTTGACACCCATTCAGAGGTTTTGTCTCATAGTCCCTGGATTTAAAAAAATATATATAAATTAAGTATATAAATTTTAGATTTATGCATATGTAAAAAATTAAATATATAAATTTATATATAGATATGGGATTGGGTTAATAAAACTTTTGTTATATATATTTCAAGTAGAATGATTTAATTTTAAAATGAATCTTTAAAGTTGAAAATTTAGAAATTAGCTCTACCCTAAATTAAAATTTCATTTCTCATCCCAGAACTCTGTCCTGAATTCCGGGTTATGAGATTATACATCTCCCTGAAAACTTATCTAAATTATGATGTCAACTTGTTTTAAGTGTTTCCAAAAAATAAAGCTAGGCAATATAAAAAAAGAGTGATAAGGATGGTATGCTACTTCAGATAGATTATTCATGAAAGCTCTTTCTACGAAATTAATAGAGCTAAAACCTGACGGTGGTATTGAGCAGCTCTAACAAATATCTAAAAGGACATTCCAGGGAGCGGCCACTTGGCCCGCGGGGCGCTGGCTTCGCCCGCTCCTCTGGCCTGCAATTGGTAAGAGGCCGGCGCGGCCGCCGCGCTAAGCCGCTCGGGCCGGCGGCCCCGGGGCCGCGCGCCGCCGGCTCCAGCGCCCGCCGCAGCCTCACCGCGGACCCAGACCGAGGGCGGACATAGCGCTCCGGGCCAAGTGCACCTCGCGCGCACTCCTCGCAGTCCCCGCCCGCCCCTTGCTCTTCGCGAAGTAGTTTCTGGACTTCGGGTCTGTGAATACTTATGAAAGGACCGCATTTAGGTTTCTGCGGCAAGAGTTGCCTATTAGATTGGCAAATAAAATGAAAGAAATGTCTTCTTCCAGATAATCGTCTCAGGATGCTATCAGTTCAATTGGCATAAAGCTGGTATATCCACAGTCTTCAGGAGCTTCGTGATTTTAAATACAAAAATGCCGAAGATGCTAAAACTATTTATGACTTTACAGATACCATGGTTCGGATCGGAAACCGACACAATGACATTATTCCTATGATGGCTCAGGGTGTAATTAAATATAAGGAGGGCTTTTGGGTGGATCCTGTCACCAGTCAGAATGTTCAACACTTTTGGGTCACTTCTTCAGGATTCGAATTTCAATTAAAATGTAACTCAGCACGCTTTATTGTTTGGTGGGAGAGACAAAAGAAGGTCATTTCACTGAAAACACAAGGGAAGCATAAACCCAAACTGCAATGTAGTCGAAGTTATTCAAGGTGGATAGGAAAATGCCAGGTGTCTATGTGATTTGTATTACATTAACTCGCCTGAACTAGAGTTTAAAGAGCTAAATGCAAAATCACCAGGAGAGCCAATACAAGTGGTTTATGTATCATCCTATCTCTATTACATAGTGTTCGAACTTTTCAAGAATGCTATAAGAACAACCATGGAACACCATGCTAAGGTGTTTATCCACATATTCAAATCCATGTCACACTAGGTAATGAGGATTTGACAGCAAAGATGAGTGACAGAGAAGGTGGTGTTACTTTGAGGAAAACTGACAGACTCCTAAACAACTTATACTCAATTACACGCAGGCCTCGTGTCCAGACGTCCCAAGCAGTTCTCTGGCTGTTTTTGGCTATGGACTGCCCATCTCCCCTCTGTATGCAAGTGCTTCCAAGAAGAACCGAAGCTGTATTTTCTTGAGGGATATAGGACAGATACAGGGATCAATATTAAGGCTCTGTCAATTAATAGAATTGACAAAGAATTAATAGAAAGACACCTAGTTTATAACAAGCCTGCCTGGAAGCATTAAAACATCAACCATGAGGCTGATGACTGGTGTGTCCCCAGCAGAGAACCAAAGGACATAACAATGTCCTGCAGTACCTAGATACACTTAGGATTTGTAGGAAATCCAAATGCGGCTTTTGTATTAAATTTGGAAGGCATGTTGTTCAGGACTACATTATAGTAAATACTTCATGTGTTTTTTTTAACAGCTATTTGGGTAGAATAAGTGGAAACTGAATTCTGCTAGTACCTATTAAAAAAAAAAAAAATTCCGGAAAGAATAATTAGCAAGTTCAAAGGCCTGGAGTACAGAACATGTTGGACATATATTAGGAAAAGCAGCCAGTGTGGCTGGACATATTAAATGAACAGAAAATTTATAAGTGAGAATTGAAAGCACAGGGACATTGTATCTCACGATAACAAATTTGAATAATACTACTGGCATAATAAAATACTAAGAATAAAAATAATGACATAACATTTTAAAGGATTATTCCAATTGATTGTGAAGAATAGGTTATAGGGGAACAAAAAGTGGAAACAGGAGGAATCAGAGGCTTCTGTAGTGGTCTAGCTGAGACATAATGGTGGCTAGGACAAGGTCGTTAGCAGTATGTGGTGATATGTAACCCAAGATATATTTGGGGAGTAAAGCTAAAGGATAACTCTTGATGATGGTTGAGATGTGGATGTGATAAAAATAAAGGATTTAAGGATGATCATAAGATCTTTAGGTTGAGCAATCAGTACCATTTACTGCCATGGGGAAACTAGCAAAACAACAGATGAAAGTGGAATTTAAAAACTGGTGATGGATGAAGACTGAGCTTGTGATGGTAAACACACAATATGTTGTACCGATGATGTGCAGGGGAATCTTGTACCTGAAACCCATATAATTTTGTTAACCAGTGTCACCCAAAAAAGGCAATAAAAGGGAAAAAAAGACATTAATTTTGTAAATACTGAGTGTTCATTAGATCTACAAATAGAGATATTAACAGATCAGTTGGATATATAGCTCCTGCAGGAGTGTCCAACTTGTGGTCCACGGGCCGCATGTGGCCCTGGAGGGCTATGAGTATGGCCCAACACAAAATCATAAATTTACTTAAAACCTTTTTTTTCCTCATCAATTTCATTAGTGTTTGTATATTTAATGTGTGTCCCAAGACAACTCCTCTTCTTCCAGCATGGCCCAGAGATGCCAGAATGTTGGACGCCGCTGCAACTAGAGTTAAAGGGACATAAAAGTGGATTCCTGATTCTAGGTGGCATCGAAGCAATGGGTATAGATGAAAACAAGGATATTATTGCAGATAGAGAAGACAGGAGGTCATACTACTGAGCCCTGAGACATTTCAATAATTTGAGGTGAAATAAATACAGCAAAGGACAACGAAAAGTGGGAGACTAGTGAGGTAGCAAGAAAATCAGAGTCCGTCGACTGAAGCCAAGTAAAGAAAGGCTTAGAGAAATGGTCCTGCTGACTCAGGTGAAACTATGACATAGTAGTCACTGGACTCAGTGCTTTAGTTTTCTTTTCACAGCTTCCAAGAAGGATTACCTAAAGTGCAATAAAAAATTAAGAGAGATATTTAATTTCACTCTTTTCAATGTGAGGATAACATTTTCAAAGATACAGGTGAAAGCCATCCCGTACAAGGCGGCATGAGAGAGGGTGTTTGAAACAATCCTTGAGAGATAAATAAGATTTTAACAGATAGAGATAGTATGGAGACATAAGCAAAGGGACAGGAAATAAGGAACAGTTTGTGTGGGACACAGTATAGGTGGTAGTGGTTGTGACAGATTGTCTACAAAGAGAACCACCGATAATTCCTTCCTTCTCTGTATCCACATGCTGTTCCTCCCATCAGCGGATGAGTTTGTTATCCCTCTCCCGTTATGTACTTTGCTAGCCTGTGACTTGCTTTAAGTAATAGACTGCCTTCATCTACTTTGAACTTTGAGTCATTATGTAAAAATCTCTGACCCTGCACCCCAACCCCACTTCAGAAAGAAGATACAGGGACATGCCTTGGAACATGTGAGATTACAAAGAGTTCAGGGCCTAGCCAATCTCTGGACTTTAGGGTCACCTCTTACTACACATGTGAGTAAAGTTATATTGGCTCCGCCAGTCCCAGTTAAGCGGCCCAGGCGAATACTACAAGAAGAGACAAGCCAACCCTGAGGAGGCCTGCTTAGTTTCTGACTCACAGAATCCTGAGTACTGACTCTTGAGTAGTTTGTTATGCAGAAGAATCTAATCAATCTAGTAGTTAATTCTAAATTCAATTAAATTAGTAAAAAACATTGTGTTACTGTATGAATGAGGCTTAAACTTCCATTTTATTTGTTATGAAGATAAGCTTTGAAGATATTGTCAGTGAAAAATGAGAGAACTATTCAAGAAAAGTACCCTTAATATATATCTCTCCTTATAAAATATTAAATCAAGAAATACCCTGAAAGTTTTGGAAGGTAAAAAGAAGGGGCAATCATAATAAAAGAAGTATAATCAGATGAAATTAGGATAATGCCATTAAAAATATTGCACACATAATTTGGATTGGATAACTGAGGGTGGAGGATAATCTTTACATGCCTTGTGAAAATAAAAAAAATGGAAACTGTAATATCTGTAAAGTGTTTTAGGTTTCTCAGAAAACATAAGTTCACTTTATTATGGTCAAATACAATTATTGCTTGTTAATATAAATGGAAAACTATTAAAGATGACCAGCTATATATAAAACATGAGACTTTTATGAAAATTGCAAGGTATACAAAGCAGTTTTTTTAATGTAAGCAGATTTTACTGAATTATGTTTATTGAATGTCATCCTACAAGTCAACTTCTCAGCAGATTTCTCTCATTCTCACTTTTCTTTTTACAAAATGACTCTTCTCCAAATCTGAAAACAATATTGTTTTCCTACATAGCACGTGAGACTAATATCCAGCCTTTGCTACTGAAAGTATATTATTTCCTACAATAGTACTACTTTTAAACTTGCAATTTTATATGCAAGTTTTATGTTATTAAGTCATGCATCTTACAGGAGAGTGAGATTAAGCAGAATCACAACATAGACTTTTATTATTTTTGTGTAGAATCCCAATATGCCATCTCAAAAAAGCTTTTTTAAAAAAAATAACATGAAAACTTTCAGTGAAGTGATCATCTAACTAGAGGGAAGAAATCAATGAGAGATGATGAAAACATCATTTTGTTTTACCCCCAGACTCAATGTTCCCAAAATGCTCTGACAATTGGATTTTTAGTTTGAACAAATAACTTGAAGTCTTCATGTAGAAAACAACTCAAGTAAATAAGAGTGAAAGTTAACCTTCACACAATTTTTAAAAATCAATCTGATCATTTTGGCAAAGTGGGAACAAATGACTCACTTTGAAAGGTGCATTAAACTAGGGCAGTGTTTAATAAATTGCCATTTGCACTAAGGAAATGGCAACAAAATTATGTCAGGATCTATGGAAACGTGGCCTCTGCAAGGAGAACAAAATTAGGAGAGCAATTGTTCTTTGGCCATTTGTAAATGGGCTAAGATCTGCCTAAATGTAGGGCCTTTGGGGGTCAGGGAAAGATCTGAGGTCCTCTGTCCTCTAAATCACATATTTCATTTTTCAGAACAAGAATATTTTACCTAGATACCTTGTATAATAAATGATATAGTTTACTTCTGCTCATTCCCTATTAGCTAGTAAGTACTTATTTCCCAGAAGGCTGTACTTTTCTGCAGTCAAAACCAAAAGCTAACAACCTCCAATAATCCACATATCTTTTTTGTAATAAACAACTTTGATCCTGTTAAAACAGGGTTGACTCGATGGAAACTCAGAATTCTAGTACCAATTACTATTATACACGCATCTCAGTGATCAAAGAAAATAAGTCTTCCTATTATCAACTTTTGGCATCAGGTTACATAAGAACATGTTGGGTGGGTCACTTAAGAGTTTACAACATTGGTCATAACTCACATCCCCAGCAATTATTTGACCCCTGAGTAAAGAGTGTTCTTTAAACTCTACTCTGGAATGACAGAAACTATTCATCATGCACCTTGTATGACAAAGTGATTATCAGCTCACAAAATGAGCTCATTTGAAGATTTGTAATAATACCAATTGCTCATTTCCCTTTCATGCATAGCTGATCTACTGTGTGAGGAAGGGGGGAGGAGAGAGAGAGAGAAAGGAAGAATATGATATAATATGTAGTACCTGCTCTAGCCTAGGAACTGTAAATAAACAATTACTATTATTTTCCTTAATTCCAACAATGAATTGGCAGGGAAGGAGTAATCTCTCTACTCCCATTCAGATGTGAAAACTGATGATAGTGAATGACAGGCCATCCGATTCTAAAGTCTATGTTATCTCCAGTACCACACTCCCTATTTTTTTTTTTTTATGGCTCTTTTTCAACCTCCCAGCACTGTTGTACTTTCCCACTAAGGTCACAGTGACCTGAACCTTAGAACATAGCTCATTCCAGTTGTTGTCATTTTAGCAGCCCTTTCCTTGATTCCTTACACCAAATGTGATCTCTTTATTCTCATAGTGGTCACCGTGTCCTGAATGCACATTGAGATGCTTAATTTTAACCCCTTTGTAACCTTATCTATTGGCTATCATTCAGTCACTTTTTATACTCACTGCTGTCCCTCCTTTCTCTCTCATCTACATGTCTCTTCTTAAAATTCACCCTTCAAACTGATATCACATATTGTCTCAAAGTCATTGACATTCTACATGATTTTCCTTGAAATTTCATCTGATTTGTACCATCCTGGGGAATTGTTATCCTGAGATGGTCACATGGCAGTGAAGTTTGAAAATTTTCTTCTGAGTGAACTACAATATTATTCATTTACTTTCCATGGTTCTAAAATTCTAGAGATGTACCATCAATACAGTAATAGTCTCTAGCCACATGGGGCTAATCTTGAAATGTGGTTAATCAAATTGAAATGTGGTTAATCAAATTGAAATGTGCTATAAATGTGAAATGCACATTGGAGTTTGAAGACTTAGTACAGATATAAAAAGAGAAAAAATTTAATTTCATTTATATGTTTAATATTTATTATACATTGAACTGGTATTTTTATATATTGTGGACAATGAAATATAATATTAAGTTTATTTGATCTATGTAATTCATGTTTTAATATTGTCACTAGAAAACAATGTATGCGGCTTTTAGTTGTGGTTTAAATTATATTTCTATAGAATTTGAAATTAAAATTTCCCTGTAATCATAAAGGCACATTAGGTATAAGTGGTAGTAGATGCAAGTTAAAATATATGGATGGGGCTGTGGGAGAAAATGTGAGCAGACCAATCATTTGTCTCTTTTGTTAGAAATTTCTGGTGAGTGCTAGAAGTGTCAGCTATTATTTTGTGTGTGTGTGTGTGTGTGTGTGTGGCACTTTATAAAAATTTAAAACTGTTGATAACTGTAAAATTTTATGTCTGCCTCCTCCATACTAGTTTTGGAGGCCAGAAGAGAGCAATTTCTTATCAAGCTAAAACCTAGTGTATAGTAATGTTTAAATTAATATACAATTACTTGAATTGATTTGAAATTTTAAAAATGCAACATGTATACATCCATGTAAAATGAGATTTGAGTTGTGAGGGGTCAAAGAATAAAGCAAAAACTCTCATTCTTTCCCACCTCTTCTCCCTTTCAGTCATGATGCCACTGTATCCTGACAGTTTCGAGCCCAAAATAAAATAATTTTTGATTTCTTTATTTCCCTTTGTACTCTGCCCCACTGAGAGGTAAGATATATTGTATATAATAACATCTTAGTTTATTTATTATAAAATTCTTTCCCTCAGAACTAGAACTAATTCTATCAAAATAATAGACAATTTAAGACATCCACTTACTAAGCATATTGCCTCCACGGACCTTTTGAACTAACCTCATAGGTGACTGAAATAAACACATCATAATTATTCAGAGTAGCTATTCACGCATGTGCTATAACTTTAAGGATATGTGAGCAGATTACCCTAACAAAATATTTTGCCTTATATGAGCTGACAGAACTCAGTCATTAGATATTAACTGCTTATTTCTTTAAATTTGTTTTAGCAGTAACATCTGAAAACTTTAAATATTCTTTGATATAGAAACACATTCAGTTTAGATGAATATTAACATCATAAGATATGATGAAGAGCACCAGTCTAGGTAGTTAAGAGAAGCACTCCAAGGGAATGGGAATTTTTGCTAGGGAAACTGAAAGTAATTTGAGGGTATTGGCTGGTATAGGCAGTTTAGGAAATATGGGGGAAGCATAAAGATGCCTGAAAGATGAGCACAGATCTCAAAAATGGACAGAAATGAGCAGGAGAGAATGAAAATAAAAATATACAAAATAAAATGCTTGAGATAATTCTAATAAGGAACCAATAGGATAATTTTAAGGCCAAAAGAGAGAGCACATAAATATCTTTCGATATTAGCGGGGAACACAAATACATTTATAAAAATTATAGTTAACAAAATATTCTAATGTGAATTATTATTATTTCATTGGACATACAGTATTCCCTCAAATAGGTAGGAAAATGCTATCTTATCCTTGTTGAGTTAAAAAATTATCTTTCTAGATATTAACACTTGACCTAATATGTGTGGTTAATGACTCTAAACCCATTGTTGTAAACCACTCAATCTGTTTATTAGTTTAAGAGAACTATATCTTATATAACTGGACAAAGAAAGGAAGGAAGCTTCTACCTTAAACTGAGGGGGATAAGGAGAATTCTGAACGGTGACTTTCATCTCCCATATTGGTGCTTTATTATCTGAAGAATAACATTACAAAGTTGGCACACTATTTGAAAAAATGATAAGCAATCAATACCATAAGTTTAAAAAAAATGAAAGCCTATGAAAGAAACCCTATGAAAATAGTTCATGTGTTAACTCCTAACTCCACGGGCACACAGAAACATACTTTATCTGAGAGGCTTCCATTTTCTTATTTTAAAAAAAAAGCAGCTTATTCTTTGCTGTTTTTCCATCTCCATGGGTTCCAGTGATCAAAGTAATCATTGTTTAAAATTATAATATTAAATTATTCTATGTGATTGATCTACCTTAATTTAATATTTAAAAGTTACATTTCAATTGTGTAAATGTATTATTACTCCACTATGATTATGATAAAGGTTATCTTATGTAAGGTATTAATTTTATATGAAGGAAAATAAATATGGGTATGAAAAAAGAGACAAATCAGCTTGAAAACAGTAAGTAAGGATAATTTAAGAATTTTTTACAAAAAAGAGCCAAAGAAATAATAGATTATCCTTCCAATTTGGTCATTTATTTGGTTAGCTTCTTTAAGGAAGAAGAAAAACTCTGGAGTTACACACTAACTGTAAAATTAAGATGCAACAACTGAGCTGCCTCAGACAAATTAAAACAAGGAAAGACACTGGTAGGATGACTGCTTTATAAACTTTCCAGTGTCATAAATGGTGAAAGAGCTGTCACCATAGTACAGCCTACTTGAATAGTGGCTGCTGTGAGGAAATATGAAAATGAATTTAAAGTATATGGGATTTATTTGGCAACTGCAAATTCATGATATGTCCTATACCCATTCCAGGGTGGATTTAATTATTAAGCCATTATAGCTTGCTGTTCAGTATCCTGTGTGCTGATAATATCAACAAAGGTCCTGATATACCATTAAAATGTAATTTTTAACTATTTAAAATGTTTTCTAACCAGTAAATAGTAAATAAAATGTAAAACTTCAGTCTATTCTTTTTTCTTCTTTAAGTCAAAATTTATGGCAAGAGTTGACTAATATTTTGAAATGTTGTTTAATAGACTATCATGCTAAATCACCCAGAAACTTCCAAGAAAACAACTACAGGTTTAGCTGCATTATATCAGACCCAATAAGAAATAGTAATATGATAAAAAATTACTGTATGCCCCCTTACTTTTATTACTTTAAGATGATACACTTAGGTTATGTTGGAAACAAATGAAAGAACTCAAAATATACTTCTAAGTAATTAAGGTGTTATTAACTTTAATCAACATAGACATTTACAGTAATAAGAGGAAATGAGGAAATTATTATGTTCAGAAATAAAACTCCTAAGGAATGAGTCTCAATTTAACATTTTGTAAATACATCTTTTTTTGCTAGAGAGTATAGCTATAAGATATTACATATCTTTATATATTATTCTTATATAATTTATATATCATATATATTCCTAATACATCTACAACTATTGTTATTATTTTCATTCAATGATGAAGGTATGATTTTTATTTTTAGAATAAAATCATTTTTGAATTGGGGGATTCTTTTTTTCTTACCAAAACTGCATCTCCAATATAGTGTTACTATATGACAGGATTTTGTAGAACAACTGAGTTAGACTTTTTGAGTCAAATTTATTAAGAGAAACATTAAATAAATGTGTGAAATAGCAAACTCAACATCAGAAAGAAAAATAAAATCCTTTGTTAGCTTGTTACAACTAAAAAAATTTTTATCTTTTTCTATATTTGTATTTAATTAGGTTTTGATGCTTCTAAACCTGACTCTGTCTGATTTTATTTTTTTTCTTTAATATCATTTTACTCTGAAACACAGCTCTTGATCTGTGAGACTTTCTAACTCATGATTTCAAAACTATTCAGTCCATAATCAGTACTCCTGATACAGTTCTCTTCAGAAAGAAGTCTGACTTTCTATGTTAAATGGTCATATAATATAATAACTACCATCACTGATTAAAATCTAAAAAGCTTTTTTAGAATTAGCTAAAGTGGTACTGCTACCAGGGAAGTTAGACCTTAGTCTTTGAGTTTGGCTAAGATAGATTTCAGAGCCAAGACTCAAATACAATTGAAATTTTATTTAGAAAGTCAGAGGAAGAAGTAAGCTGCAGAATAAGTAAGCCAGTAAGTCTGCATGGACTTGGAAGACAAATTACAGAGGCAATTTGGAGCTTAGGAGAAAGAAAGCAAAGGTACTTTCTTTGAGATAAGAAAGGAAGAGGAAAGAGGTGGGTGTGCGTGTGTGTG